>PVIJ01003953.1:0-125759 GCA_004024925.1 Scalopus aquaticus | reverse complement strand
CCACCAATACATATTAGCCTTGTCCAGTAGTTCCTTGGGCATATAATCTCTTGCCTCCCTTAACAGCTGCAGCACTTTTTAGCTGGATTATCTTGTGAATTAACCCCAGTTATTGGTCTGGTGTTTAGAAATAAGAGTATGTATGCCATCTTTAAATAGCAGCAAGGGCTAGGATTTAATAGTATGGAGTGGACCACCTCTATGAGTTCAGAGGATTCAAGGAAATTTGATGATTCAATATTTTTGAGGGCATGAACGTCCCCATTTCAAGCCTCAGTTTCCTTCTGCTTTCTAACCACAGTTTGAGTTTTGGTATAGGAGACTTGCTGGAATTGAAAACTCAACTTTTTTGAAATTTCACTACTTTTCTTCCTTGTGTTTTAGGAGACAAAATTCTCTTTGTATGCTGCCAAGAAGGCCCTCTGATTTGCACACTTCACTGAAAACACCTTAAATTAGTGGCTTTTCAGAGGCTTTTCCCAATGCATTGCTTGCACAAAGCACATTGCTTGGTCTGATAATTACCACTTGACTAGAATCTCTAAATGCCTGAGATTTTGCTGCTGCCAATGCAATCCCTTCCATCACATCCTATGCCAGTTCACCATTTGTGGAAGTTTTAAACCACTGCAACAGCGTGCCAGGAACTATCAGCATCTCATCCACCACCAGCGATGAGGTTCTTATTGCCCTCCAGTCAGCAGGTGATTCAGCTTCAAAACTCAATTTGGAATCTGGGTCCTCAGACTACTCTTGGTGCCAACTGCTATTTAAGTTGGATTCCCCAAGAGACAGATTCTAAGGTGGACCAACACCTACAAGGGAAACAGGAACAAGGATTGCCCAAAGAGAGAAGTTGAACAGCAGTGCAGTTATAACAGGGGCCTCAATCAATGCTTCAAGAAGCCCAGGACCTAGAATAGCCCTTCAGAATTTTCCAGAATTGAAGCTAGGAGGCTGGCTCTTTGTACACTGACATAGATCAGTTATTTAACGTGAGTTGTTGCCAGGGTGATATGTAAGCTTGAACAGGCAATTCCTTTTAGTGTAGAATAATTTCCAGAGACATATAGCAGGTCGTCAAATGATATCCTTTCATCCACTGTCACATCTTTCAATGTTGTTTTCTTTTTTTAACAGTGATGAGAAAAAACAACCCTGGGCCTTCGAATAAAACAACATGGTATTATTCAGGGATCTTCTTTGGTTCACATTTTTTTTGCTTAAAGCCTCAGGTTCCAAGAACCTATTGATGAAAGTTAAGTGAGGACTCACTATACCCAGCTGTGAGGGTCTTGCAGCCAGTACTCCCTGATTGTGGAAATGAGTGCCACGGGCCAGCAGGGGTGGTCTGGATGATACACTGAACACTATGGAACACTTCCACAACAACAAAATAGTAGTAGAGAAGGGTATTCATAAGTATCAGTGTAACGGACAGACAGGAGAATCAATGATGCTATAAATGGGGAAGTCAATCTACTCAAACAAAAGTGGAGTTTGAATATTAAAGTTATCAGGAAAGACGCGCATGAAAGTCAGCACAGTGAACAGGTAGAAAGATGTTATAATACAGATGGAGAAATTAGTATCAATAACCACTAGTAAATTAAAATTTACCGAACAAATTAAAAGGTGCCAAACAAACTCTGGCTAAGAGATAAGCTTTCTCAGAGCACAAAATGTGTTGTATCCACTGCACGAGCTCCCAGCCCTTGATTCTGTTTGTTCCTTCATGTACTAGTCACGGTGCTGTCTCAAGCGCAGGGACTGCAGTAGTAGTGGGAGGTCTCAGTTCCCGAAATGGGTGTTTTGTGACAACTATCCTAACTCCTCTCCAGTCAGTTCTCAGGTCTAACAGAGAAAAACCAGTAAAAAAGAAGAAATGGGAGGGCAACGGGCGGAAGTCTGGTTTCTGGTTCTACACGCAAGGAACTCAGAAGCCATCACTCCATCCAAAGAACAAGTAAAAGCTGAACAGGCCAAATGAAATGTGGTGAAGGATCATGAGTGCTTTGTGATATACGGTAACATCTAAAGAGGTGTGAACCTATCCCTCTGAATCTTAAATAGTACTGCAAAGCAATATTGCCTCAATAAAAAGATAATGCAGTTTTTAAAAAGCTGAATATACTAAAATTCAACAACTCATGTAAATAAGAAAAAGGACACGGGTAAATGGCTTCCCCTCAGATTGCAGGGAATGGGGAGAATACAAGGAGTCACAGCTTCCCCCAGCGGACTTACCTTAGGAAACCAAATGCTGGCAGGACTGTAACCGATGAGTTACTGGCGACTCAGGGCAGACAAGTCTGACAGTTAAAAAACACCCCACGAGAACCCAGTTCTAGATGAACCTGGCGATACGAGGACACATCCAGGAGCTCCAGCAAATTCCTTCAGAATAACGGTCTGGTAAAAGAAATTGCCAACCAGTGGGATGAGTTAAACAAGCGAACTGAACCACGGATTAGAGAGTTCTGTCCAAACACTGTGGCCCGCCACACTGAGCAGGAGGCTTCATTGCGGAGAAAAAGCACGAGACACTGACGACTGTCTCTCAATTCCCGGGAGCAAGAGGGCCGGCAGCTCGCATGCGCAGTTGAAACGCATCCAGTCTGAGCATGCCCAGCGGGCTTAACCCCACCCAGAGAAGTTGATGCTGCTTTTCTCCCCCACCGCTTTGTTTTAAATATCTCCTCCTCAATCTCGTTGAGGAGCCAGGCTAAATTCTCTTTTTTTTCTCATTGGCTCCCTCATGCATGAGTTTCTCTAATAAAGTTGTAATTGGTTCAACTGCAACTAGCCCAGTGTGGTGAATTCTTTCCCTAGAAGGCAAAGGACCCACTCTTTTGGGTCAGTGCATGTAATAAAAATACTGGAGGAAAATTTTCTCCTGTTTCTGGCACAGCCAGAGGGGAAATGCCCCAGAATTCTTCCTAACAAGGTCTGCCCTCAGGGGACACTAGTTAAGCAGAACCTAACCTGCTGGGGCATCATTAGTGCCTAAGGAACATAAGGAGGGAAATGGCCAACTCCGGCCAACTCCAGTCATCCTGTCTCATTTAATGGGGATAAAGAACCTGAGAAACACTTGTGAAGATCACAGTTGGGAGGCACAGACTCCCTGAAAGAGACCTTCTCAGAGGACTGTAGAAAGTTTCCTTTCTCCTGTACCTCACCATCACGTTGCCAAAGGGCTATTACAGCAGTTCCTGTTACCTGATAGAGCATGTTCATCTACCAAGAAAAAAATTACAAGGCATCACAAATAGCAAAAAAAAAAAAATTTAAGTGGTAGAGAAAGTATCATAACCAGGATGCTGGAATCATCAGGCCAGGAATTCTAAACTCTTGTTAATATTCTTAGGGCTCGGGGCCTCCCTGGTGGCGCAGCGGTTAAGCGCTGTGCTGTGGAGCTGTCAGCAGCGGCCATGCAAGTTCGATGCCCAGCCTGGGAGAATCTCGCATGGTGCTGCAAACCTCTCCTGCCTCGCCCGCTGCTCCCCTCAGCAGTGTATTTCTGATCTGCCTGTTCTGCTCCCCACTCTGTCTCTGGTGAACCCTCTCGCCACCCCACGCCTCTGGCCTGTACCCCAGCTTGTATGTATAAATAAATAAATCTTAAAAAAAAAATTCTTAGGGCTCCACTGGATAAAGTAGATAGGAAGCATGCAAGAACATATAGACAAAGCAAGCACAGAGATGGAAATCCTAAGAAAGAATCAAAAATTAATGCTAGAAATCAAAAACACCATGACAAAAACAAATGTTTTCAATGGGCTCATTAGATGGACAGAGTGAAGGAAAGAATCTCTGAGCTTGAGGATATCTCAATAGAAAACTGCAAAACTGGGGGAGGGGGGAAGGATGGGGGAAAGGAGAATGAAGACTTGAAAAATAAAACAGACTATCCAAAGACTGTGGACCAGTTAGATAAAGTGTAGCATATGTGGGATGAAACTACCAGAAAGGGAAGAGAAAATACAAGTATTTAAAACAATGAGAATAATATCAGCTACCAAATCACAGATTCAAGCATCTTAGGAACATTAAACAGAATAAATACCAAGGAGAAGAGACTGAAATTATTTAAAGCCTGTTTCCTCCAATCTGAGGATTACAGATCACCATAGATTATCAGAGGAAGATCACATTTCAAATTTCCATGGCCTAGGTAACTCTGACCAGTTATCTTTGTCAGTCTTCTTCATTCAATTTGATGTATAAATTACTCTCATCAAAGACTCTTGAGACCCTTCAGTTCCACTTCTCCTTTCTATGCCAAAGAAAATTCTTAACCCCATTAATGATAGGAGCAGCACTGTTTTAAATAAAGAGGGCCAAAGGAGGTGGTTTGTGAACTTTTTTAAAGACACAGATAAATCATCATGCTATAAAAAAGCACAGAAGTTATTTTACTGTAAATATAATATTCTACCTAACCCACTCAAAACCAACTTTCAACTCTAATGAGAACTGGCAAGATCACCTAGCATGGTCTTTGAATTTAAATAAACCCAAATTTGAGTCCTGGCTCTGCTACATAGTAGCTTTGTTTTCATGGGAAATTATTTAAATTGTCTAAGTTTCAACTGCCTCTTACATAAAGTAGATATATTAATGATACCTACTGCATTGAGTTGCAATAAGGATCACTTTGCAATAGTATAAGCAAATGGCATAGTACACCAACATGATCTTTAATTTAGTGTTGTTCCTATTACTGTTGGTATTCATATTAGTCACTGTGTAAGAATTCTCCTTTCTCAGAGTTCTTGGGTTGTCAGAAAACAGCCTAACAGAAGAGTAGGTTTTTTAGTGTTTTAAATTGTGGCCCTCCAGAGAACCAGCAACCCAACTGTGCTTGTTTAATGTGGTTTGTTCTGCACCATATGCGTGTGGCCTTTAATAAATGCTATTTGATGATGATGATGAGTTCCTGGAGACAGAGCTGTGTTCAGCAGAGTCACTACATTATGCTTGGCCTAACTTTCTGCTACTCAACTCCAGGAATGCTCTTGTGAGCCATACAGAAACTTCTGAAATTTCCATTTGAGGTGAAGTATCGCTGCCAGGAGCCTCATGAAGGGAGTCATTAACCCTCATCCTTTTTTCTTTTGGCTCCTTCCAAACTGACCCTCAGAAGGGATTTCTCAGCAGGCTGCCCTGGAGTCCCCAGCAGTCCTGTGCATTCCACTGCAATGCTATCTACTGTGCTGCCCAAGAAAGCAAGGGGCAAATCCAGTAAGCCAACTCCCAAAGTCCAAACTGTGGAGAACAGTTTATTACAACTCCACCAGACGGGAAAACAAAACCAGAGACTCACCTAATCGATAGCAAATGAGTTTGCAATTCCAGGGACTCAAACAGGGTTTCGACTCTTTAAACATTGTTTACATTAAAAATAGTGATGCAGCAAAAGACCACGCCTGAAAGCTAAGCTCAAAAGACTTCTCCCCATAACTTAACATTAATGTGGCTGAGTGTAAGAAGGACATTTCATCCAATGGAAAACAGGCAGTTCAAAAGAGCACAAGTTCTTTATCAAAGGTAGTTAGTTTTCCAATCCAAGAGGAACTTAGAGCTGAATTTTGACTTGCTGAAGTTCTCCTCATTAGAATAAAACTCTATTTACCAACGGAATTTTAATCAAAGGTCTCTTTTGTTTCAGATGTGCCCTTATTTTTCAGAAGATAAATTATTTTTTCTTAGATTAATATTAATTTCTTATCTATGAAACTTCTACCCTCCTGCACAAGAGCTATAGTTGGAAAGGGTCTAGTGACCCCTGATCTAACTTTCCAAGTAGGAAGCTTTGGACAGTGTTGTAAATGAACAATGATCCCTTTCAAACAACGTGGGTTCCCCAAACACAAAATAGCTGTGATGCTTTGCCAGATCAAGAGAGAGGTCTGTGTTTAACAGTGATGACCTGGACTTGTAGCCATGTGATGAGCTTTGCAGACAAGCTGTGTATGCAGCCTTAGACCTGGTTTCCAAAGCTCCTTGAGATAGCTGCCTGAAATAGCAGGGACGAGTAAAAAGAATTTGAGAGAGAGCAGAAGACATCAAATCACATTTGAAGGCAAAGAGGACACAGGGAGAGGCCTAAGACAACGGAGCCTCTGCTAGGAAAACATCAAGAAGACTGTGAGTTTAATACCACAGAAGTCATAGAAATGAGAGCCCTTGCCGTACTGCACCGAAATTTATGTGTTTGCTGTTATACTCCTAGTCAGTCTTTGATCCATTTAATCAAATTTGATAGCCACTTGATCAATCATTTCTTCAAGTATTTAAATTCATCCACAAAGACTGTGTAGCAATATTCCAGAGATTTTATTTTATTTATTTATTTATTTTTTTTTTTTTTTTGCATCGTGGACAAGTGTGTTGTTACTGGCAGTGTGTGTAGGAACTAGTCCTGGTGACCTCTCTGTGAACCTACCAAAAAAGTCAAAATTTGCAATTTCTTGTTCAGTGTAAAGCAGAGCTTTGACCCTGAGGACTTTGTTGTGGTGGCTTTCCCCAGGAAATCAAAAGGACTGGTCACTTCCAAAGTCCCCAGAGCAGTTCTGTTGTGAGATTCTCTCAGGGGCCCCTGAATAAGCAGCTTCCAACTTCATGGGTTAAGTACTTGTTTTCACTGGTATCCTGAAATCCAAGTTGGTACACTCTAAATCTTGAGTCTCCCAAGGGTCATCAGGAAGACCAAAGGAAGAGACAAAAAGGAACTGTTTTTGAGAAAAGAGGTGAGCTATTATAAAACATAATAGGAGTGGATCTGTTTGCGCTCTGTGATTGTATCAGTCTTCCCATCTTTTAGGAATGCCTCGTTTCTTTTGCCTGATCGCATCCATTGTTCTCGCTGGCTCTTCTCCTGTAGAGAGCAAATACATTCTCTGCCAATTATAATTAAATCTCTTATACCTCTGCTGGGAACATTCTATAGGTTGGACTTTATTTCAGTTTACTTGGATGCCCTTCCTGTTGGCCTTATTTTCCTTTTGTCTCGCCTATCAGCCCTCCCTAAGATGTTAGGTACTGCTAATCTACAGCTCACCCAGATGTTGACGTAACTTTTGTCACCAGCAGTTCTTCTTGTGAAAAGCAGTGTGTGTGCTATCAGATGTCCAGAGCCCAGAAGACTATCTCTTGCGATAAACTTCAGTGACATATCCTTCTCCTCTTGTTTGCCCAACCAGGGGGCTACTTCTCTCTCCTAGAAACACAGAATTTGTGAAGGCAAGTTTCTATCGCCATCCATTACTTCCCAAAACTATGTGAGAAACAAAATGTAAATCACAAACAGAGCAGAACACGACCCTACAATTCTAACCTTAAAATATCATTTCTCAAAAAAAGAAAATAAGATGCAAAGAGGTCAAGTAATTTTTTCAAGTGATCCTGTAATATTGCAGTGGGACTAGAACCAGAAAGAGTTCTTACCATAATGCTGGACAGTCACATGTCTCTAGGGCTTCCAATTTATTTCAATGACAACTTACATTCCATAACATCATAACCCAAAGATATTTCCATATAAACTTATAGTCCTCTCTAGTTAAAAAATCTTTTCTGTTTGAAAATTCTTATTGATGCCTCATCTTCTTTAGGTTTTCCACAAGAGCAAACTCTAAAGAGAAAGCTAATGAATGTTTTTATTCTTTTCATAGTTCAAATTCTCACTGACCTCAGAGGTCCTGGGAAATCTTCCCTATCAACAAGAATTGTAAAGTAGCACACAAGGCAGCAGTGACCTCAGTGAATGTAGAGCTGCCTGTGACAGGCAGTCTGTGAAGGGGAAGCCTCAAAATTACATGTGAGCACTGAAAATGGTAACTCTTATTCTGGGCAGTAACAGTTCTCGCAAATTAGACTTAGTAAAGTATGCAGTTTTGTCCAAATCTTAATGCTAGCGAAGTCATTCACTACTAAATACATGTGTCTCAAGTCTGGTCCATAGTCCCTTCAAAGTGTGTGTGTGTGTGTGTGTGTGTGTGTGTGTGTGTGTGTGTGTGTGTGTTTCTTCCATGCAACTTAGATTTACTGAGTTTGTGAAAAATTACAATGTGCAGAACAGAGGGATTTAGGAGAAGTGAGAGGCATAGTCCCTGCATTAGGAGACATCTTACTCAGCATTCAAATACACCTGCCTTCATTCAGGTGTCTCACCTTTTAACTTAGACTAGATATATGCCAGGTGTTGGGAAGGCAGCATCTGGAAAGCAGCATATTCTTCAAAATTCTTCTTCCATTACCTATTCTATGCTGAAGTTCATTCTTGCTTCAAATGTGTGGTCCGACTTTCTCAGATCTTCTGCATCAGACGCTAACTTCTTATTATATGAGCATTAGCTTGGATTTCTGATGTTACATTGTCTGATACTGCCTATATCCTTGAATTCTTAGTGGTCTCTTGGTTTCCTGGCCTGGGTTCCCTGTCCCTGAAACTTTCATTTCTTACTCACTTTTTAACCAAGACACATAGTTGATCTCTGGACTTTGCCTATGGTGCCCTTGATACAGTACTTGCTAGCATCTTTCTGAGTACCCAATATCTTTTATTCCTGGTGTTTAAGAAAGAGATTCATGTCAGTAAACATATCAGAAGACATGTGAGTGAACTTTACCCAAAAAAAAAAAAAATAAGCTATTGATACATGGAACAACATCACAATATGAATGAACTTCAAAACACTTAAACCAAATGAAAGAAATTACACAACAGAGTACACATTATACAATTCACTTAATATCAAACACCAAAAAATGAAATCAAGTTGATAGTGACAGATCAGTGGTTTCCTGGGGAGAAGATATGGGGGCAGAGGCAGGAGAAAGGTTGACAAAGAGGCATGAGAAGGCTTTGGGGATGTATATGTTCACTATCTTGATTATGATGACAGTTTAACCAGTACTCAAATCTAAGGTTATATGCTAAAAAATATATGGAAGTTATTACAGTCAGTTATAACTCAGTACAGCTCCAATAAATACACAAAAACTAAAAGGAAAAACTTATAAGTAAACATAGGAAATAAGTAGCCCATATTATTCACACATATTCATTAATTACTTATTTGATAGTTACAATATGACTCCTCCAATGTAGTAGGTGTTGTGCTAGATGCCTGGAGCAGAAATAGTTTTGGAATATGACACCAAGTCTCAGGACTTCAGAGATTTGTAAAATAATAGACACCAACATTTGGGAAAGGTAAGCTATGACATATGTTTCAAGAGTAATCATTCATGTTCCTTATATTTCTTTTCTATTGAAATATTAAATAAACATAATAAAAGAGGTTAGCAATGCCTGCTAAGATAAAGCTCTTTTTCTCCAGTAACTGTTCCTCTGTTATTCTCACTAGTTAACCATTGCTCCTTGGGTGGCAGGAAGTAGTATCTTCCCTTTTCAGTTTCTAGTTTAATAATAATCCAAAATCATCATTCCTGGCTGACCATCATGATAATGTAGCCAATTCTCAATTTTGATAGTGCACTTGCCAGAACCCTGGCTTTGGTGCACACCTCTCTTACTACTTGCACTTGGGGCATTTCATTACTGGGTAGCACCTCCATCAAGGGTATTCACTAGGAAAGAGGAGGTAAAACTCAAACCTATCTAAAATTCATCTGAGAATCATAAAATCTTAAAATTGCAAGTAATCTCCAAGGTTATCTATTCCAATTCCCATTGAGTGCTGTAATCTCCTCTAGCCTATCCCTGACAGATAAATAGCCCAGACAGGCAGCTTCTGCTTGAATACTTTAGATAATAATAGAGCCAATGCTCATTTATTTCAATAACTTGTATGGTTCTGTTTTAGTTCTTTTCCATCTTAATAGTTCAACTAGAAGCCCTGAGAGTTGATTAGAAATAATATTTAAGTTTTGATTGGGGAATAATATTGTGTACTCCATTTATTTATTTCTATCTCTCTCTGTCTGTTGTCTCATACACATACACACACACACACACACACACACACACACACAATTTTTCAGGCCAAAATATTGGCTCAGAGCCTTCATCCCACAGAGTTATTTTCTTATTCACTAAAATTTTGAGGATAGCATGGCTTCGCCTGTCCTGACTGATTCAAATCTGCACGGTACAGATTCTGTGTGAGATGGGATGAAGTACAATTTCACTGGATCATGCTTGACCATGAGGAGATAGGATACAAGAGACAGTTTGGTGTCAGACAGTAGAAGACCTTGAAACCCAGTCTAGTACAGAAAGTATATTGAAGGGAGAAAGTACTCTAGGAGGGGAAATACTTTAAGCTCAGACAAAAAATTGGGAGAAAAAAGAGAGCAGAGGATATCAAAGCATAAAAGATGTCTTCACTTTGAAAGCCAAGAAGGGTTGAGGTCAATATGGAGAGGCCACTAGGTACAAGATACCAAAAAAGCAATCGGAGAAGTACAAAAATCCCTGGCTGGGAACTGTATTAGTGTTCTAGTGATGTCATATCAAGTATCAGAAATTTAATGCATAGAACAACACAAATTTACAGATCTGTAAATTGGAAGTCTGACCGGATATCACTCTAAAATCAAGGTATCAGCAGACCTATATGCCTTTTTAGAAATCAACAGGCCTTTCCTTGCCTTTCTTAGTCTCTAGAGACTATCTGAATGATCTGGCACCTGCTCCCTTTGACCTTTTCAAAGTCAGCAAGATACCATCTCTCACATCTTCTTTTTTGTCAAATCTTATTTTTCTGAGCACAACTAAAAAAGATTCTCTGTTTCTAGGGGCTCATGTGATTAGATTGGCTCTATTAAAGTAATCCAAGAAAATCTCCCCATCTCAACATCCTTAACTTAATCACACCTGCAAAATCCCTTTTATCACACAAGGTAACATATTCATAGCATCTGAGGATTAGGATGTGGTCTTTGGGTGGCCATTATTCTGTCTACAAAGTAGCCAAGAATTGAGAATGAAGAAGAATTAAAATATCAAGAAACAAAGTTGAGGTACTGGACAAGAGAATAGATAAATTTAATAGTTTGCTATAGCAGGCCATCTTGAATAGAATGGCTCTTGTTCTGAGACCCTGAAGCATAAGTTCAATGGTCCAAATAAGAAATGAGTTGGCGGTGGGAGAGGGGTGCCTCTCTGGTGGCACAGTGGTTAAGCACACTATCACCACTAAGGCCTGAGTTCAATCCCTGACCAGGGAGCTAATCCACAAGGCGCAGCAGACCTCTCCTGTCTTGCCCACTGCTCCCCTTCGCAGTGTATTTCAGTAAATCTGCCTATTCTGCTCCCCACTCTGTCTCTGGTGAATCCTCACTCCCAGACCTCTGACATACACCCCAGTTCTTCTAAGCTTAAATAAATAATATTAAAAAAAGAGAGAAAGACGTGGGCCTGAATTTCATCAGCGATAAAGAATGAGAGACACTTGTGCTTATAGGAGACACAATGCCCTGATATTAAGCCTTCATATGCATGAAGTGAAGGCTCAATAAATACAGGCTGAAAGAAAGGATGGGTGAATGAGATAGAGCCCAAATATACAGGCTTTGATAACAGCCATAGAGCAAGCAAAAGAGAGAAAATAATTAAAAATCTGATAGCGAATGAAGCAACTAAGGAAGTTAGGAGACTAATTATTGAAGATAACAGGGAAGAGGGTTATATAAGGGATTTCTTCCCAAATGTGCTCTGAATATAGCATTGTCTTTCAGAATTTAATTTTTCTTTTTTACAAAACTGAAGAAGTGAATATGCTGGCAAGTAGATGTAAGCTGGAGAAATGTAAGAAATTATTTTAATTATGTGCTTAGAAAAGGATTATTGGACAGATGTTTTTCCGGAAACCAAAACCTAAACATAATATTCGTGAAAAAGAATTGGGGGAATTTCTAATTAAGAGAATAAGATTATTTTTAAAGGAGAATTTATCTTTAAAAAATCTAAAGAGATGGGTTCATGTTTTAATTATAAAACAATGTTTTTTAACGTGTGTCTTATATCTCCACTGTGGAGGTATGCAGCAGCTGGGGCCACTGACTCAGTAAAATGTAGTGAAAACTGAAAACTATAATAAATCACAATCCCTGCAGGCAACACCAGATTAAATTTCTCTCTGGCATTTGCACAATGGTGGCAATGGCTGTAATCCAGAACGTAAACAAAAACTCATATGGAAGCAACAAATACATTGAGAATAAAACTTACATTATTCCTCAGTCCAAAGAACTTTTTGTCTAAGATTTTGTCTGTGACTTATTTATATCACTGAGTAACCCCACCCAGTGCACATAAAGCATCAGTGACTACAAAAAGGCAGCTTTTACCCTGTCTAATGATTCCCATTTATGGATGGTAGATGTGCATGCCAAGGAGTTTGTCAATTCCTTTTTGGAAATTGACTTACTAAGATGGTGACAAGTGAAGTGTGTGTATGGTCAGTCCCATGATAACCCAGACCCTTTATGCTCATCTTTGGAAAATCAAACCATCCGTTCTCCATTGCCATATACTTTAAAGCAACATATAAGTATTAGACAAACTGCCACAATTTCAGTTTGCTAAAAACAATCCCACGGTATAAATAGAAATCACACCTATAGCCATTACTAATACAATATGAGAGTTGATGAGAACATCACAAGCCTTAAACCTCGTGTTTCTTAAAGTTTTCTCTAGAGACTTGAGAAACATTGATAAACATGGACCAGAAAGAATCAGTTCTGCCTGCTACTTGAATTATGGGTTCTTTCAGATATCTACATTGATTATCCTTCTAATTAGGCTGCCTCTGGTTAAAATTTAAACTTAGTCTGGTTTTCCCAGCCACCTAATACATTCTTGTTTACTTGTGCATGTGTGTACAAGAGTGCTGCTTACCCAGGCGCACTGCTGCCAGAGGAGATGAAACAAGATAAGTAATTCTCATTGGGTTTTTCTAAAGAAATTCCTTTTTAATCAATAGCTAAAGGGAGTAGTATAATTTTGCATAAAAATGGGATTATATAAATATTAGTGAAGAAGAAGTGATCCCATACTATGGGACAGTTACAAGTATATGCCAGTATTACAATATGTATATCACAAAAATGTGAGCGTGTTTAGTTGGAATTTTACCACCCATCTGTCTTGCTCTTTTTTTTTTTTTTTATACATACAAGCTGGGGTACATGCCAGAGGCGTGGGGCGGCGAGAGCGTTCACCAGAGACAGAGCAGGTAGCAGAACAGGCAGATCAGAAATACACTGCTGAGGGGAGCAGCGGGCAAGGCAGGAGAGGTCTGCCTCCCCATGTGGGATTCTCCCCGGCCGGGGCGTGGAACTCGTGTCGACGCTGCCGACAGCTCCACAGCGCAGTGCTTAATCGCTGCGCCACCAGGGAGGCCCACTGTCTTGCTTTTAATAAGGGTGACTACAGTCATACACTCTACACATTCTTGATTTTCTTCTGTTTCTGTTTCCAGCACCATGTCATTATTGATCCAGGCACAATGAGGTTTTTGTCTCTTCACCCTTATTAATGCCCTCTTGGACTCCTTACAAACATCCTGATTTCTATCCTGCCCATCCTTGTTCAGACTAAGTATTTTTACTTGGGCCTCCATCATTTTTATTAATTAATCCATATTTTTCCATAAATATCTATTGAACATAACTCTGTATTGCAGGCTCAAGGTAGGCACAGGAAATACATTGGGGAACAACACATAAATGTTTGACTCTCTTGGGCTTCCCCGGTGGAACAGAGGTTAAGCGCTGCGCTGTGGAGCTGTTGGCAGCAGTGACGAGAGTTTTCGACGCCCGGCCAGGGAGAATCCCACATGGCGCAGCAGACCTCTCCTGCCTCTTCCGCTGTTCCCCTCAGCAGTGTATTTCCATCCATCTGCCTGTTCTGCTCCCTGCTCTGTCTCTGGTGAATGCTCTCGCCGCCCAGCGCCTCTGGCCTGTACCCCAAAATGTTTGACTTTCAACTTTTCCTAATATATACAGTCTTAACTTGATTACTTCAGCTCTGCCCCCTCAATTTTAAGTAGTCTAGTGCCCCAAGAGGACCCTTTAGCCTACAGACCTGATGCTGATCATTAGGCAAAGATCCCAGTCACGTTGACCTTGATCCTCCAGCGGGGCCATAAAGGAGATCTGTACAAAGTTAAGGCTTCTGTCCAAGATTGACACTTGGGCATCCCACACTATATTTTCTACTGGTGTCAGAACAAATACTGCAAAGCATTTGCAGCCACTCAGGCTGCAATTGCCAAAAAAATCTATGCCTAAATAGTAAGGAACTTGATTTATCTTACTTTTTTCTGTTTACTTTTATTTCTGCTCTTGACAACTTTCCATACATGTGTGCTACTCAGGAATCATCTTATGTACCATTCACTCCCTTTGCAAAACACTAATGCTTCCTACTCCAAAAGAAGAGTCATGTACCAGGGAAAAATTGGATTTCAGTGTAGAAAGAAATGCCTTTTTAGATGACTGTGGTCTGAAAAACTCACTCCCATTATTCAGGTAGTTTCCTCTCTATCTCTCTCTAATGTCCCCTCAAAGAGAAAAGAAAAAAAAAAAAACCACTGGTTACTAAAATAAACATATGGGCCTAGAAAATTGCTATTTGACTTTGCTTGTGACAACATGTTACTTACACCTGCCAGAGAAAGCAGTCTCATATTAGGATCAAGTGAAGAAAATAAAAAATAATTATGGAGATTTAGTGCAAACTACACTCATCAAAAATATATGAATTTCCAAATACAAATTGGTGATAATGGGAAGTTGACAAACGAGTTGTTTATATTCAGATTTCTAATAGACTTCTACAGAATTCTCTATGCTATACAGGATAGTTTAGTTTAATTTCCACCTTCTCCCTCAATTTTCCCTAGTTCTATTATGGTCTAATATTGAGTCAATCTGTTTTATACGGGCAAATGCATTTGGCACATTGGCCGTCACAAACCATCTGAAGAGTATCTCTCTCCACATGGGACAGTATCTGAAACCATGTAGACATCACCACACACAGAGGAAAGTTTCCTCTAGGCAGAGTGATGAAAAGGAGAAAAATGTATGAAAAATAAAAAACATGGAAAAACTTACTCCTTATTATTACAAGGATTTTCTAGCAATGGACACATGTGCTCTCCATCCCTATGCGGCTCAATAATTCTATGACACATTAACCCAGCAAATATTGGAATAATGTGCCTCTTTTCTCATCTACTAGGTTGAAAAAACAACCCTTCTCTATATTAATCACAGCTAGTGAAAATGAAATGAGATAATGTATGTAGAAATGTTTTGATAAGCCTCAACCAGTCTCTGTACTTAAGAGGAAATAGTGATGTTGAAATTAGTCCTAATGGTGGACCTAATGGTGCAGGTATAGAGATTTTTCTGACCAGCTTTCCCAATTTAGGAACCGCAGATTATTTCTGTGAGAAGTGCCTTGAGGAGAGAGCTCTGTGTGGGATCAGTTATGTGTTTAAATAACTTTAGAAAACACATGTATAATGCCTTTTTTTTTAGCATTTGAAAAGGCACATTAGCCATTCTAGGTTTGGAATAGCCCTGCAATAAAGAAATCTGTCATTTTTAATAATCCAGAATTTCTGAAATAAAAATGGATTGAAGAATTGTCTTTCATAACACCTATTAATATTCCAAATCACTAGAGTCCCACAGAGCATTTTTATATATTTATCTTCTGAGGGAATAGAGAATTAGATGTCCACCTGGACCAAATCTTCTTTGTCATAGACCAACTCCTTCTTTTTATGACACCCCAGACTCTTGACTATACTAACAGTATGAAAATGGGTTCTTAGCATCTGAGTTAGACCAATGATACTGACATCTTCTCAAAATTAAGCCCCAGACTTACACCCCATTATTGATTTTTTATGTATGTGCCTTTAAAAACATTTTTCATAAATAGGAAAACACATTCATGGATTTTAAAGATGTGTAGTCTTCATAGTCTCAAAATGGAAGCAAATCAGCAAAGGTAGCCCTAGGTGAGTGCTGGAGTAACCCCACTTCCTGCTCTCAAGGTGTGCACAAGCTTTTTGATTTCTCAATTTGAGAAGTTTATGATCTAGAAGGCAGATGTGAGGACCATATAAGACTAAATAAAATAAAAACTAATATCCACTTGTGCAGATATAAATATGACTAATCTAAAGAAATGTCACCATCAATAGGAAACGCTCTTGGTCTAGTCACAGAGGGAGCAGGGAGTGGGGACACCCAGCTGGCTCCTTCCTTCCTGCGCGGACATGATCCCAGCAACCACCTGAAACTCGCTGGTAGCAAATGCAGCACAGAAAGTGTAATAGAAAAAACAGACCCAGAAAGGATGCAAAGTACATACAAAATAAAATTAAGTTGAAACAAAGTGAATGTGGAAATTAGGATATGTTACAAAAGAGGATAGGAAACGTACGATGAAACCAAAATTGAAGGACCTGATCCCTCTTCTACCTGACAGAACCAATACTGTAGGTAACAACTTATCAGTGTTTCCTGGCATCTGCCCACTTTCTTGCACAGGAATTTAAGTCTTATTTAGCAGGTCACTTCTCTTCCCACTCCCTACCTAGTGATCTAAAGTCCGTATAACCATGTCTCAATAATTTGACATATTCAAGTTTATCTTGCAAACAGACTTACCTATTTTCCCTGCACTGAGCAAAACCCCAAGATTGTAACTTTCTTTCTAGGCTGCCAAAAATGAAGAAATTTGATATTAGTACATTAAGTATGCTCACAAACTATGATGACTCTAAGTAGAAATAACAGAGCCAACTATTATGTCCATATTTAGGAAAAAATTGATAAATAATACAGAAACCAAGATATGTGGGATCCTAAGTTGCCTCCCTCAGAGTCATGAAGGTTTCCTAAGGATATCTTGAAAGATACTTGCCCTTTAAAGGAAACAGATGGGAACCAGAAACGGGGAGAGATTACTCAGAAGGTCCAAAAATAAGTGACTCCAGTTCTAGAGTAGATTTGGTATCAGGTAAAGCCCATTGTTCATTCATGCAGTCAGTCAAAGCTCTCAATGTGCAATACCAGGAGAGTGTACTTGGGTCCTTTTTATTTCTACGTCATTTTCAAACACACCTGCTCAAATACTCTTGCATCCCAACTGATTCACCAGGCAGGAAGACTCAGTTTACATGCCAACCTGCAGCAGACCCTCTGATTTCCAACAAAAAACATAAAGCAAATCATTGTCTTTCTACTCCCTCCCCCTCATAACAACACAAAGAAAGGCCAAGCTTTCTTTTTCGTTGTTTCTTGATGCCACACTCTGACTCTGACCTCATATTCTGAGTGACCATCTCCAGGCTAATGAGTAACCTAATGAGTAAACCCTTCTAAAACCACTTCAGTGTCCCGTACTTACCTTTCCCATAGAATTTACCATGTTAAATGGAAATTATCAACTTACCTCTCTGTCTCCTCCATAAGACTATTTAAGTTCCTCAAAAACAGAAACCAATTCATATTGGTTTTTGAAAACCCAATTTCTATGATCCCACCAGAAACATATTAGACAACTAAATGATTTTTTGCATCAAATGGGGTAAAGGAGTTAGGATTGATGATTCATTTTCTAAATAGAACTCTGCAATCCACAAATATGTATTAACCCCCTACTCTATACTAGGTCTAGTGTCAGGGAAAGGATTAGGCCTTCAAAGAGAGAGCAGTGAAGCTGAGAAGAAAAGAGGGGAACATAGGTATAAAATAATACAGGGTAAAAAATGGCAAAAAAAAAAAAAAGTATCAGTTTCCTTGAATGTTCAGAGAAAAGGTCAGAAAACATTTCCTAAAGGTGGGATTGAATTAATAAAGGATTTGAATATGTGTCCATGTGGACCTTGCAGCAGGACCCCCACCACTACCACGTGGAAGATGAAGGTTAAGGGACAAAAGCAAATTTTTCCCCAAGGCTGAAGTACAGAGTCTGCAAATGAGATTAATTCTTGAAAAGGGGCCCTGAAAGCCAGCGTCCAAATTTGAATTATTTTATCAATAAAGTCAGGACACTAAAAGTGTCTGCACAAAGTTATAATAATCATTTCTGGGTGTAAGGTACTTGCTACAAAGAGAGTCCGCAAGGCGACTGGGGTAGGACAAGCCAGTCAAGGCCAAGACACTGGTTAGATCTCTCATCTCAGATGGGCATTTCTGCCTGTCAGATTGGAGTTTTCATGAAAATCTTAAGTTGAGCAGGAAATATGGGCTTTATCAATATTGAACATAGGTAAATATTAATAAGAATATAAGAGAGTAAAGCACAACTGGAGAGAATGGAGCCTCGAGGATAAAGCAGGATTAAAAATTACTCAACAAGGGGAGTATAGGATCAAGATAATTGTCACATGGTAGACAGAGTCTCAGATAGCATACAGAAAGGATGAATATATTTTTCTGGTATCATGGAGAGCTTTTATTTTTTCACTGATGAGTAAGAAAAAAAAAAAACCTGACTATCCTTCCCTCTTTTCATTGCACTGCCCCATGAGAAAACTCTTACAACGATTTTTTTTTATTTTTATAAAAATTACATAGAAAAATAATGGAGTGACTTTAGTGCCATTGGTTATAGAGAGGGTGAGAGTAGGAGAAAGTTTTAGAGACCCCAGCTTGGGTCTTACAGTTTGGGAAACTAAAAAGAGCAACAATCATTTAGTCAATATTGAAAGGGGCAATCAAATTTTTCCTAATTATAGAAATAGAGAGGTGAAGCATTAAGGAGAGAGAATTTACAACAGTAGAGTAGAGAGCTTTTTAGGAAATAAAATCTGTCTCTTTGGACATCAAGGAAATCAGTCACAGGTTTACTCTCAGAAACCAAAGATATGTGTGGTGTGGTTACATTTCTGTCAATCAAAAGAATTACTCCGAGATTCAGAGGAAGAGAGCTTAGACTTTAAGGTTTAGGTGTCGATAGCTAAACCTGGGAGATGTCTACAGAGTCCTGAGACTTAGAGAGACAATGTTTGCAGTCAAAGCTAGTTAAGTGACAATCGAACACCCCACTTTCTGGCCCTCTGTATCTAGAAGACCGACAAGGTTTAATGTAAGGGTGCAATTCCCTTGCAGTGAACACCGGACTAATGCGATATGAGATTGTACCCCTGTGCCTAATATTGAACATGTGTGTCCTTGAATGTCTAGTGGACTTCATGGAGATGATGAGTAAGAGGCGCATCCCTCAACTGGCACAGAATAGGCATCTGAAAGGTGGAAAGAACTTTAGAGAATGTCTGGTTAAGTCTCCGTATTTTATGCACAAGGCACTGTATTCAATAACGATAAAACATCTGCCCCAAGTTTTCACGGGCAGTTAGTGGCCGAGCTGGGACTAAACTCAGATTTCCTAACTCTCCATCTAGTGCTCTTTATAAAGCCAGCAGGAGCTATAAGGCAGTCATCTGCGGGATCACCTGAGTCAGTCAAGTCTCTACATCTGGGCCAAAAGGAAAACAGTGACTCACAGAACCCAACGTTCTCTGGAATGCAGAGGTGTGCCTTTCTTCCATGCTGTAAACCTTTCTCAGTTTTTGTAAATAAAGCCCTATTTCAAATGCCCTGGGAGAGCTGGCAATTGTAAGTACCCTGCAGGCCAAGATCATAATTGTTGAAACTTAGCACAAGCTTAGGCTCACTGTCTGATAGGTCATTTGATAAATGGAGAGCAAATTTCTGTACATCATATTTCAAATTGTCAGTGATTTTTTTGCCTCGCCCAAAAGTCATGTTTATTTGCATTTTGAAGCACTTGGGAATGGCAGGAAGAATCGGAGGTTGAAATTTGCCAAGGATAACACACAAAATGACTGAAAGTTAGCTGTTTGAAAACATAGGTGCGAAAATAAAGTTGGGTTTGTTTTTTTTTATTTTTTGGAGAGTAAGCTCTTATGCCAGGTTCCATTGTGTTCTAATCCAGGAACCCCTGAAAAGTCAAGATCTCATACAGCACACCTATTAGCTGGAGAGAGCTATTTCCCAATGATCTCAAAGCTACAACAGGTGAAGAGACTTGCCCCTCTGATCCACAGACCCATGTCACCCCTCATATTAATCCCATCTGTCACCCTGCCACACCCTGCAAGTCTAGTCTTCCTATCTGGTTACAGCCCCCCCCCCCCCGCCCCGGACACTGTAGAGACACTCCAGAACCATCTGTTTCGGCTACCTTCCTCAGGACTCTTAAGTCTGCAGGATACAGGCACTCAGCTTTCTCCATTTCTAAGTATACTGATGGCCCTGGATGTACCAGCAAGTATTTATCTGCAAAACTACTACAAAGACCTTATTCAAAGAAGTGAATTCATATTAATAAGTTATTTTTCCATCATCCCATTCTACTATCCAAAAGTTTTCAATGAGTCCTCATCGCCTCCAGGAAACAGTTCAGAGTAGTGAGGTAACATTTAAGGCCTTCCACAGGCTGATGCCACGTCTCCTTCCCTGCTTCTAAACTTCATTGTTCTGCTATATAGACCCCTCCCTTCAGTCATGCTGAATCAATTCACCATCCTCCAAATGTCCCTGTGATTTTCCCAGTTATGCACATTTCCTTCTTACCCTACTGTTCACCACCCATGTACCAAATGTTCTAGCCATGGCTTAGCTCAAATATCATCTCCTCCCTGAAGCCCTTTGCTATACAATTAAAAGGATGACATGCCTTTATTTCTTCCATAGAACAGATCTACTTTCTTGTTTCCCTCTGCTTTGAATACCTCCCACTGTATCTAGTATTAATAAAAATTTGTTAATTGCCTAGTTCTAAATAAGCCAAAAAAAAGTTTACATTTTAAAAGCTCTTGAAAATAGGCAATTATCTGTAGCCGTTATTACATTCACACAATGGAAACTTCAGAGCATCTATCTGTTGCCATTGGATTCCTTTCTTTCCACAGAAGACCAAACCAGGTTATTTCAAACCTCAGTCACCTTCAGAGAGATTCTCAAAGAGTACACTGAGAGTCGCCAAAGAGACCACATTCCTGGATTCATGACTTGTTGTCTAATCTGCTAGTGAATCAAATTCAGACAAGTGTAAACTAGAGAAATGAACTAATCATAAGCACCATCCAAGAAAAAGAAACAAGCTTTCTTGTTACTATGTTCACTGGATATTCAGATTTGAAGGAAGGAAGGAAGAAAGGAAGAAAAAAGGAAAAGAAAAATACAGCCATCAATTGCCTTCCCTTCAAATGTGCTTTTCTTCTTTTCCTGTTTCTATTTTCCACAACTATGTGATAGAATGAGATAGTGTGGGAGACACAAAATCAGTATCAAAAGTGTGATACTATACCTCTGAATTACATTCAGTGTTGTAAACCAATTTTACTTCAATTTAAAATAAAGAGGATTTGCTGTAATATAAGAGGATATGTATTATCATGCTTATTGCCCAGATGGTCCTTTAATAGGATCCTATTTAGTTGCCAATATGTTTATTGATTAAATTAAGAAGTACCAGAAGTAGTACATGTGATTTCAGGAGTCAGCCCTAGAACAGTCAATGCAGTCACATTTCTAGGTCCAGAAACAAGGGTTATTAATTTAATAGACTTTTTAAAACGGATTTTGCCATATCTTCAAAAGACAAACATACTGTTTGGAAAGAGGGGAAACTGAGTTATGGTGGGTGAGAGGAGAGTAAAACTAAATAGCAAATGGGCAGGAAAATTAACATGAAAGATTAGCTTTCAAAGTGTTTACTTTTATTCATTTTATTCATTCGTGAAACTAATCAATACCGGTTATTCTCTATGTGTCGGTGCTCAACAGCTCCATTTATTCAATTAGTCACTATTGAGCACTAATTACCTGTTAAATACCACTTCTTCACAACCAAAAAGTCACTGAATATAATTTGAATAGGGGGCAAAGAGATGGAAAAAGTATAAATAACAAGGCAAGTTATGTCATAAAGCATTATGAATAACATTTACATAACTGTTCTACTGTCAAATTTGTGCCTATGAGAGAGATCTTAAATTTTTCATTTCATATGTCATTAATCTCCCTTTATTCTCCAAGCAGTTGGGGCACTACTTTCTTGACTCCCAGGTGTATCCAGTTGAGAATAAACTTAGTTATAAAGGAAGCAATTGAGGTTTGGGGCTTCATAGGCAGACAAATGGGAATATGAATAAGTAAAAGCTAATTCCAATGTAAACTTAGCACATTTGGCAGTATTATCATCCAAATGCCACTCTGAGGCATTTCTTAATCGATTTTTTTAAAATCCTTTTTTACATTTGTAAGTCTTTTTCAGGCCAATGGCTCTTAAAGAGACTAGATCTCCCCCACACACCAAAGACATTTGACTAAGTATATGGACATATTCAATTTTCACAAGTGGGGAGCTGGGGTTTCATGGGGTTCTAACTGGCATTTCATGGGTAGAGGGCAGAGATACTACCCAACATTCCACAATGCACAGTGAGCCCTACAGTAAAGAATTATGTGACCCCTCTTATTAGATTGAGCTGGCTGCTTAACCCCTTAGACATTCCTTTCTTTAAAAAAAAAAAAAAACCTACACCATATGAATCATACTTACCTCATAAGGTTGTGGTTAACACTGACTAAATTATATATGTATGTTTGTATAGTTAAATATGGATATATACATATACGTGTGTGTATGTGTGTATATATATTTATATATACATATACATATATACATATTTATAAATACATATATAGTTACAGTTATATGTACTTCTCTTCAGTAAAAGTCCCTTTATTCTTCCCAGCCCACCCACCCCTCTCAGGTTCTCTCTTTTTAAATGCTTTAATTCCTTTGGTTGCAAAATTCAAGCTTGGGCTGGGAAGTGAGTCACCACTCAGCAGCTAAAGAAACTTGTTTTTCTTTCTCTGGATGTACTTCTTAAGAATTTCAGCCTGATCCTTAAGTCCCACATTGGTGGAATCCACTGTGTTTAAAACACACACACACACACACACACACACACACACACACACACACACACACAGCGAGGGCACCAAGACATTTTCCTATTGTTAGGAATGAGAGTTTTTTAAATACCGAAAATAACCAGAGGGCAGAGAGCCCTGAAATCCTGTTACATAAGCAGATGTTGGAGGACGGGGACTTGGTTTTGAGGTTCCTTTCTCCTCAAGCCAATCTCCCCTAATCCTCCCCAACCTTTGCCTGGATTTACCTTAATGCGGCAGAAGTCTCTAAGCGGCCTTTGGATGCGGGACAGACAGGCAGCACGGGGACAAGCAATCAATGTGGGCAGTGAGGAGGGACGGGGCTGGGTTTTACCTACTGGCAGGCGGCGGGATGAACTGGGATGGAGGGCGCAGGGGAGCAGCCCGAGACCAACTTAGGTCCGCTCAGCACTACGCAGCGCACCTACCAGCAGTCGGCTTTGCTTCTCACACACCCAAGTCCCCCGCCTTTGCTCCCCTTACGAATTCTGCAGTTTCCCTGAACCGTTAGCTTTTCAAATTCACACAAAACACCTTTACTAATAAATCATCCATAATTCCCCCGTCAAAGAAAAATGGAAAATAACACAAAATACAGAACAATTCCCCTGTCCTTTTAGATCTTGCATGTTTGAGTATCTTTCTCTGTCTTTATTCATTTTCTCCCCAAATCTTTCCCTGTCTGTGGTCTACATCCCTTTCTCTATTTCTCTTCTTCTTTTTTTTTTTTTTTCCTTTCTTTTCCTCCCGCCTTCTCTCGTTTCCATTCCCTCCTCTCCCGCACACCCCCTCCCCAACTCTCCTCCCTCTTTCGGGCTCCCTGCTCTGCCCTCTCCACCCTTCCCCTGAGAAGAGTGTCCAGCTCCTCCCGGGGCTGCCCGCCCGCCGCCCCTTCCTTGCCCACCTACAATGAGGAGCAGCTCCTCCCACCTGCCCATAAAAGCCAAGAGCATGTTAGCGGCAGCGGATCAGAGCACTTTCCCGGTCCTCTCCTGTGGGAGCCCGCGAGCCTCTCTCCCTGGACCGTACATACCGAAGGTAAGGTAACACTTCTGCAGGCATCTGACCTCCGAGGGGTTGCTCTGGGGGAATGAGTCTCCTGCGGTCACCATGCTTACTGTTTGGTTAGAGCTGATTCTTAGGGATGCCAGATCAACTGCTCCTTTAACTAACAACTGGTTTGAAAACAAACTTCTGTTTGAACGGTAAAATAAAAGTCATTTTGGCCAGAAACAGTCGCATAAATATTGCAAAGAAAATTCTCTTTTTAACCTTATCCCCTGTTGCTGACTGTTGCTGAGATTAAAATGTATCTGTTTGGGGTGTTTTACTGACTTTTTCATTTCAGGTATAGAGAGGGGCAAGAAATACTTTGTCCCATTGTCAAAAAATTACTTTAAAAGAACACAATTAGTGTCCTAAAAATAGCACAGTCAAAAGGTCTGCTAACAATTTTGCCATGTTTTCCAAACCCCCAAGACAGCTACTGTGAGTCCTTTAAAAATATCTTTCCAGGTTTAAGCAGTTGGAAAAAATGATGTGAATGGGTGCCCTTTGCACAGGGGCAGTAATCAGGTGTCTGGTAGATAGAAAAGAACAAATCCAAATTTATAAGCTGGACAAAATGTGTTCACAAAGCTATCTTTTCAAGATGTCCTAAGATGAGAATTGTGTTGAAACTAAGAAAGTGTATAAAAGAACTTCATGAATTTCTATACACACACCTAAACATAAAACGTTTCAATATGTTTCACAGCAAGAGAAAAATACAGGCCAGATTATACAATGCTTCTGTGTACACCAGACGGTTATAAAGAACGATCAGCTAGAAGGCTTTGGAAATTTTAACCCTGCTTGTCACACTCTCTTGCTTCATGCAGTACACTAAAACCTACTTAATTGGCACTCCGTTAGCACAGAGATACCCAGTGCTTAAGCTCCCCTCATTTTTTAAAGACTGATATTTTATTTCTGAGAATGAGTGCTTGTGCACCTGTGCTCCACAGTCACTTCTGGAAAACCAGACACTTACTTAGTGCATGAAGTTTGCCATCAAAATCTGTTGGTTATGTGGGATGAAACCCTCTCACCTGGGAGAAGAATACTCTTCAAATGTTTCTTCTGGGGAACTGCAAAAGACCACTTAGAGAAGACAAACCAAAGCTGGCAGACAGGAAACCAAACCACTTTTCAGCCCTTAAAGTTCTTAAAGAGAGGGAAAGTTTCACTATGTTTTTGGTTTAACTACACTGTTTCACTTTAAAGGGAAAATTCACCAAAGCTGTTACAAAATTGTCCACTACAAAAGAAACTAAAATAATTTAGACATTTAACTGTGGGTCTTCCAGCCTTTTCTTATCTATTGCATATCAGAAGAAATAACAAAGATACTTTAAAATTTGATTGGCAGGAAGGGTATTCAATGCTTTGCTCCAATGAAAGAGTTATGTGTAAAGCTTTCTGTCACATGAAATTTTGCTTCACTGGAACAAATTACTGCAAGGAGGGCAGTTTCCTTTAAGAAAATGATATAAAATTACTATTGGCCAAGATAACATGTGACCTGAGCATACTAAAACACCTTTTGTCTCCAGCAGACTCCTGATTCATGTTTGATATAAGTGGGTAACCAGCCATGACAAGAGCAGTAATGGGACAAGACCAAACCAAGTGTGGGAGATGCCCAAGCTAATTCTTCTTTTATGGTTCCATTAGACTTATACCCATCAGTTCTCAAGGGTGAAAATACACTGCTTCATTCACCACAGCCTCTAGAAGGAAGTTATCTTTTCTGGAAGGAAAAAAAAGTGCTCTCAGTGTAAAAGAACCCCCTGTTGTTACTAAGTTTGTGGATGAAAGTGTTCTCCCAAGGTTTGCTTCTGCTTTTCTTGGTGGTTAGTCCATCACCTACTATGAACTACTTAACACTAACTGCCTTTCTATTTACCATCAAGCTCACAACCCTAAAATGCTGGGTGAAATCATCTCAGACTGCCCAGGATCTAACTTTCCCAGAGGGCTTTCCAGACACTTAAAGCAATATATCTCCACAGGCTACATATCAGGCAAGATGACACAGGAAAATCAGTGGCAGGGTTTCAATGCAGTTATCCCAGTGTCTCTCCTTTTGCACAGGACATGGAGACATAACATGAGGATCCTCTTTATCTCTTTATGCCATCCTATAGCTACCCCTGGGTTGGGTTCCTGGCCATATCTATTCGACATCATTCCAGCAGGCTCTGAAGCCTCCTTTACTGTATCTCAAAAGAGAGAACATGCACTGCCCCTTTCACAAAAGATACTGGGGCTGGAAGGGTCTTTGCTGATTTTGAGAGTCTGTTAATACCTTGAAAAACATGTTTTAGGCTCTCTACTTATCTCAAAATTATAAAACAATATTCTTTCCATGATTAGAAAGTATACTCCACCTGATCTCCATGACTGAAATAAAAATTGAGAGAAGGATGGGATGAGTAGAGAACTGAAGTTGCTAGCATAGAAGTGTCCTGGGAAAAGGGAATGATAGAATCTGTTACAAAATGCAATTTCTTTCCACCTTTATTTGTGTGGAATATAAGGGGATATAGAAAGAGCAAAAATTCAGTTCCACTCATGCTTCTTCCCCTTAAGTTACTGAAAATATTTTCATTAATAAATTAAAATCCAACTTTACTGTGTGTGCCCTGCTCTGACAGAAGTGAACAGCTCAGTTCCAAAGACCAAAAGGATTTCAGGTCTGCCCCACATTGAAACCCACAGGACTTTGCCAGTTATAATTTTAAAAGTTATATTATGAGTATAAAAGAGCTCAGAGTAGATTTTTAACTGATCAGTGGCTCACAAAACCAACCCTGACTCCTCCAAAGGACCCAATGCTGGGTAATTTATTTGCAAGTTAGTAGCAGCACTTTAGTTCTTCTTACCCTCTTCACGCACTTTGGTATGGCAACCTGCAGAGTGATGGATGTACAGATGTAAACCCACATGTAACACCTGCTGGTCCTCCAAGTAACCCTCCTTCCAGCCCAGGCCCCCTTCTCTTCCACCAGCACCCAATAAATATATATGCATAATTTAAAGAATATTCAGATCTTAAGGCTAGCATGCATTATTGGAAATGCATTGGAAAGGTGCATTGTTCTAACAATTGAGTGAAAAGGAAAACAAAAGAAGAGGACAAAAGAAGGTTTGGGGAAGAATGAGCACCCTTTGGAATTTAGAGAATATTTCACTTTAATATTCTGTGAAAAGGAACACTTACTATTCAAAGCATCTAGAAATTTTTTAAGAAGGACCAGCTCACAATTTTGTTACAAAAATCTAAGGATGTAATAAAAAAGATTTTCCAGTGACCTGGCAATCATCAACAACAGTTTACACCCTACAATATTAAATTAGAGTCCTGTTAAACTTCCCTTTCTAGAGAGACAAGGAATGAAGAGTGGGAAAGAGAATTGACCACATTTCAATACCAACCAAGAGCAGTCACTAAGAGTTTCCACTATCACTTTGGTAACTATGTTTGCTCTTTGAAGAAGAATATTCTTTATAATCTTTCCTCAAGCAAATAGATCTGCAGGAAGGGGGATAAAGGGCATCCACAAGATTGGAATGTCTATAATCTGGGGTTCCCGATGGAATCAAATTCATAAAACCACTGAAATTGCTTTGAATCAAACTAAAGTGACTGTAACAAAAGTATTCCCCAAAACTGACCATAGAATAATCACTTAATAAGAGAATGGATTCTAACTTTTCAATGTAATCTAACAGAAAAAGCAACTCACAGCACCTGATTGCAAAATGAGTATAAACTTGCTGATTGTATAAACTATGGTTTACCTACCTTCAATCTCTTCTATTAAATTTGGGCTCATTTCCATTGTCGTTCTTGGAAAACCAAAAATGGGCTTCTATCCTGTACAAATCCAAATGTGCACAGGATTTGCAGATACAGTCGTAGCCCTCTGTGCTACTCCCTTTTTTTCTTTAGTGGAATAAATTTCCTTTCAATTCTTATAGATCAAGTTTCTGGAGTACCACTCATACTTGTGGCTTTTCTCATTACCAAAAGTCTCATACTTCTCTTAAACAGGACGTAAATTTTCACTCCAACAAATAAAAAGTCTTTACATTTTCCTAAACCTTAATGCATATACCTAGAAGAAAGTGAATTTAAAATTGCTCCTTGCTTCCAACAGATCCTTTGAAATGAAGTTGCTAAGCACTTTTTAAAAACTAGTCCCTATTCTAACTTCTTGGGGATTAAAATATTTATTTAGAGAGTCCCAGGATATAAAGGCTGGAGGGATACTTAGAACTAATTTTAGCTTAAGTTAATTTTACAGCTGAGAAAAAAATCAGAAAGGTTGATGCCTTGCCCAAGGTCTGTCAGACATGTGTGGCAGAACAGGGCTAGAATTCATGGAGCCAAACTCTCTGGTCAGCGCGCATCTCAAATAGCTCAGGCAAATGTTCCTGCCCTGCCAGTGTGGGTATAAGTGTCTCTGCTGATACTGAGAATTCTACTGCAACTTAACATGCAGGACTCTCAGAAGCCATAACCTGGTAGAGGTTTCAGGCTGCACAATGTCTAGCAAACATTAATACAATCCCCTGTGATGACCAGATCACTAATATGTTTTTTTCATTCAAGAATTTGGTACATAGTAGCTGCTTGGTGAATCTGTGTTGAGTGGATGAGAGAATTGAAAAAAAAAAAAGCTAAACATAAAATATCCATTTTTCTTAACTCCTTCTATTAATCTTTATAAGAATCTATAGGGACTTAAAGGGACTCAAATTTAAATTCCCTGAACTTTAGAAGGAAAGTTCATTTAGCCTTATTATTGGCTAGACCATTTCCCTACCTGCAACAATTTCACTAGCCTTCTCACATTTACCTGAATTCCAGAAATTATTTTTTAATGCAGATTTAAAATCTAGTTCCAATATCTGTGTGATGAAAGAAATGTATTAATATGTGATAATTGAGAGCCGAACTTCTTCTTTTACCACCCAGTAGACAATTTGTTGCCTATATATCCACCTGTACATTCCAAGGTCTCTCATGAGAAAAATGCATAATAGACTATCAGAGAAAATGGTTGAGGGGCATACTGGAAGTGGCAGGAGATGTGTTGTGACAAAGGGGAGGAGTTGACAAGGGTCCAAGGGTATAGCGATGGCATGAAGCAGCTCCAAGACTCATCCTCTGAAACAGAGAGGATGAAAAGTTCCAGTGAGCATTCAGGTGCTGGGGAAGGGATTGTTAATATGATGGTCTGAACTAAGAGCCTCACAGAAATTTAGGACATGAAATTCTGTTCGAATCAGGCTTCTTTCAGGATAACTTTGAGGACTGGTTCACATGGGTGAAAGGTTTATAAGCATTACATGTATTAAATCTCTTCTGAACCCTTGACTGGACTTCAAGCAGGAAACGAGCTCCTTTGACCTCATTTGCATTTGACTCTGCTCCAGCATACTAACTCCATGGATATCAAATCAAAATGTTCTCTGCTGATATAATACAATTACTGGTGATACTGAAGTTACTCTAATATGGAAAATGATGAAGGTAGAATAGAATATTCTTGAGTCATTTCTGGAAACAATTTACCCTTAATAAGTAAACAGATGTTTCCCCAAATGCTTCTTCACTTTCCTCTAAAGCGTGCCTGACAATTGTTTGCATATCTTTGAAATAGTAATTGTGTTTCTGAAATTGATTTATTGCATGTTAAAATTTACATAGTACTATGAGTAAGCATCATTGTAAAAACATTCTTTTAAGTATTTCTTGAACACTGCCTCTCTTAAGCTCTCTGCTGATGTGTTTATATCACAGAATATTTAGGCATTGGCATCATTCAATGCGTTGAGATTAAACACAATCACTTCATGTGCTACTTTTCCAGCGCTAACTGAATAGGCCTGGGTATGGGTGTCAGCTGTTGGCTTCTCCAGGAAATAAAATGTATCCAGCCTGTTGGGGAGCTTCTCCAGTCCCCTTTGGTTAGCTAGATAAAACAGCTGTTTTTCTGAAAGTCTGGGTCAGTGGCCTTCATAATTAAGGTTTTATGTATTAGGGCAACTATGACTGGTTTATGGAGAAATTTCACTACCCAGCAGCAAAAAATGGCTAAGTCACAGCTGCCTTCAGTTCAGCAGGAGGACAGCAGATCTTCTGAGCCAGCTGGTTGAAGAGCATTTTGTCCTGAGGCAGCTGGGAGACATTTTGCTAGCTATCAGTCCATTGAATATGTTCCTCCAATATCTTGCCCCATGTACTCTAAAGATAAACCCTCAACTTGGTTCATAACTCCATAGTGATGACTGTATATTACTAGATTTCTTTTTACTAGATTTCTTAAAGACCTCTACTTAGTGACTGCCCAGTCTTAAAATCCAGGGGCCATGGTGTTCATCGGTGCCATAAACCCAACAAGCAGCCTCTAGTTCAAAGGAAGAGAGGGAGTCCAATAGAGTGTAATGGAAGACGATGATGGCCTTGATGGGAGGTGAGGTAACATTCATCTGAAGGGATGTGATCCTGTGCCTCTAAACCATATATAGTGCCATAAAACAATGCTACCTAAATTAAAAAAAAAAAAAAAAGATGCAGACCCAAAATAAGGCCAAGAAGTGCATAAAGGAAGACACTAGGTGGAGCTAAGAATTTGTGGCTTACACAGCCAGGATTGCTGAAGTTGGAAGAAATTAGAAAAGGGACCTGTAATAAAAAATAGACAGTTGAGGGCATCCCCGGTGGCGCAGCGGTTAAGCGCTGCGCTATGAAGCTGTTGGCAGGGGCGTCGCGAGTTCGATGCCTGGCCGGGGAGAATCCCACATGGCGCGGCAGGCCTCTCCTGCCTCGCCCGCTGCTCCCCTCAGCAGTGTGTTTCTGATCTGCCTGTTCTGCTCCCCACTCTGTCTCTGGTGAACCCTCTCGCCGCCCCACACCTCTGGTCTGTACCCCAACTTGTATGTATAAATAAAAAAAAATAAATCTTAAAAAAAAAAATTGACAGTTGAATCCACAATTCCTGGTTCAAGGACATGTCTAATTCCCCTTCTATTTCCCAGTTTTTTCCAAACCCTTGCTTCTCAACTGAGTAGGGGAAGGAGGTCACTGACCAGTAGAGGGAGACAGGGGGCTGAGTATCACAGAATAGAAAACACTTGTTGCCAGACGGGGCCTTTATATTCCAATTTTTTATTTTATATATATATTTTTTTTTACAGAGGACAGAACAAGGTATCCTTTGCAACCAGTGGCTAAAATGTACCATAAGAGTGTATTACATTCTTGGTTTTCTTTCTTTTTTAATCCCCAGTATAAGCCTCTAGGAATAAATCACCTGCATTTCAGCAATGCCAGAAATGTCCAGGCTTGTAGAAGATTATTTGAAAGAATACCAAAGCAATCTTAGAAAATATTCTTTCCAAAGCCACCACCAGCCAAGACCAAATGCTCAATTCAGTATTAAACAAACCCAGGCAGTTGGGTCAGCAAGAGACAAATTCAGAGAGGGCTGAGGACTGAGAAAATCTCCTTCATTTAAATGGGAAGTCCTGGTGCCCTGCTACAACTAGACATTACTGTCAACAGGGAAGGGGGGAAAGATTTGGGAGGGAGGAAGGGGCAGAAATGGGCTAAACACACTTCTCCAACCAAGATGGCCCAGAACCTGCTCTCTTGGATCCCAGTCTCTACCAGGGGCAGCCAGGGCTTTGCCTAGACTGAAGCAAATACCTTTCCGTTGAACATTTCCATTGCACAGCTGTGTGGGGATAACTTGTCAAGACTTGAGACACTTGCATAAGTCAGAACCCTTTGGGGGAGAGAGATCAATTAAGACCATACCAAAAAAAATAAAAATTCCTTGGCAACCCAGAGAAGGGCTGCTTGCTTTGTAAAAAGATTATGACATTCACTGGAAAACAGAGTGATCCTCTCTCTAAAGCTATTTCTGATATCAACAGAGATGAAGCTATGAAGTTGGTATGCATGTGGCCTGAGAATCACTGTTCCAGAAAATCTTCAATGTTTTAATCTCCAAAATACCTCGATTCTCCCTGGGGCCCTCGGCAAATCATTGACCATCTAAGCCTTAATTTATTTATCTTAAATAGAATAATTCTCAAATAACCACTCCACCATTTAGAGACACTAGAGGTCTTGTCAAATATTTTACAGAATGATCTTCTTATCATCATTTAACACAGTGGTTAGATAACATTTACAACACCGCAGACTGGTTATAGTATTTAAACAGAACCAAGTCAAAATGGAATGAAATTCCAAATAAGATGTAGCAAGAGCATCTTTGCTTCTTAAAATACAGAGGACGATTCTTCTTGTCTCAAAGGGTCAAACAAGTTTAAGGAGAAAAGGAAAAGAAAAAGAAGCAATAATTAAATAATAGCTTAAGAATCTCAAGAGGCCTATATGCTTATTCATATTCAAGCATATGAATATATGCTTGTTTATATGTTGACACTAGTCTAAAGATAATTGCTCACATAAAAGCCTTTGTGATCGAAAATTTCTATTTTAACTGGAGAAAGACACTTTTAATAATGACTGCTTTTGTGCAAAACCTCTGCCTGCCCCATTATCAACATTTTCCAAAGGGTATTTCAAAAGTAGCAGTCATATTTGTCTATGCAGAATGAGATTCTGTGACATTACAGAGACACTCAATGAATCAATAATAATCAATTTTATTCACCACAAGACTTCTCAAAGATCTTAATATGTTATGCATATTTAAATTCTTCATAAAAATTAAAATAGTGTGTCCTTAGCTTATTTGATGATAGATTTCCCCAACCTAAGAACATTTCTTAGGACTGATGATCTATGAAAGTAATAGAAACGAGTTTAGGAAGCACTGTCCTTCATCATTTCAAGATCTACTGGGACATAGTACTTCAGTGACGCTAGTTATTATGTAATGCACACTGAGTGTCAGTATAGATGATATGCTATGTCAAATCATAAAATAAGTAACCACTCCCATTTGATTTCCAAACCCAGATGAAAAAGAAAGAAAAGAAACAGATGCCCATGTTGCAGTTCTATAGCTCGGTTCTTTATAATAATAATAATCACAGAAATGCCAGAATAATTTAAGTATTATATACACTCTACAGATAGATAGGTACAATCTACATATATACGTATATATACACACATGCATATATATGCACATACACACATATGTATATGTGTATAAAATGTTATTAAAATCCATATATAATGGATTCCTACCCATTCCTGCCCATTCCTACCAAAAAAAAATATCTTCACAAAATTGGACAGATTGAAATCCTCTTTCTTCCCTCTTCTTTCCCACTCTCTGAATATTGTATTCTAAGTAATATGGCCAACAGTGAGCAATAAGTTATGTAAATAAGGAACCTAGATAATTCCATAACTAGTATTTCAATCTCTCAGCTGATAATTGTTTTGCCTTTATCACTAATAATTAACAAAGATCAATAGCTAACAATTTTCCTTAATCATTTACTTTCTCACCATCAATGGGGAGCTAATTCCTATTACAGGAATACACTCACTGATATTCTAGTGTATCTTCTACATCAGGAATTATTTGGTTTATCTATGACACTCAGATCTCCTACCCCCCACTAAATTTCCTGTTTCTCTCAGAGTCCTATTCTGGGAATTCTCTTTACTCTTCTCAAAGATAATGCATGAAAGCCAGTAGAGTTCAGCACCCGTTAGCTTAAGAAAAATAAGTCATTCACATTCATCCAAGGCAAAAAGGGTAAAACTCAAACTCATTATTAGTAATTTAACAGATAGTATTTTTTAAATATCGAACAGGACCAGGGATTGTGCTGGTCTCCTTTTATCAACACTTCAGGGGCAGTATGATCATTTCCAATTTAAAGATGAGAAAAACTGAGTCTCTTCAGTCCAGCACCTTGTTCAAGGTGATACACTTAGGAAGCAGCAGAACCAAAATTCCCAACCAGATCACATTTCTGATACATAGTCTTCCCGCCCCTCCATACTGCCTCTTATGACGTCTTGTCCTGTCATAAAAGGAAGAAAAAAATTTCAACTCCCTATGACAAAGTCTCTGACTCACAAAGAAAGTGAGAGCATCCAGTGGCCCCATTCCTAGACACTGCTGACTGGCTCTGTTTCTTGTTTAATATTGTGATTTTAATTTCTTTTTCTTTTTTGTATTTTTTTCAAAAAAGCATACTGTTATTTTAGAGCCAAAAAAGTAAGGCCTGTGTAACTAGAAAAACAAGAAAAAAAGCTATCATTTCTCCCTAGGGTAATTTGTAAGGGCTAAGGTTTCTCCATAAATTCTCCCCAAATGATCACAAGTTGCTTGGCATCAATCTAGTAAAGAGAGTGACAACCTAGCCTATCATTCCTAAGGCAGCAGAAATTCCTGTGATTATATAAGAAACATACCAGAACAAAGGCAGTAAGGCACATTAACCAAATGTGAATCTGGCTCTCCAGATCATTCTCTTTGGCATTACACTGTCCACAATTCATAGCGAGATAGCAAGTCAAGACAATTTAAATGATTCTCCCAAGCCACGTGAGTCACCTAGACAAATGTCTGTGTTGTCTCTACTTTAACCTGCAGAGGGGTTATATATGGAAAGAAGCATACGTCAAGCCCTTCCTCTGTGCTCTGACAAAAAGAGGAAACCAGGTCTGGTTATTTCCACATGGTCACATTCTGCTCTACTCTTTTGAATTTGTGCTTGATCTTCCCAATCTGCATGTAGTATTTCCCACTTGGTCTATTGAATTAATTTGTATTTCTCCAAGAATCAGATGAAGTGCCTCTTTTGAGAAGATAGGCCTACAGCCAATCAGCCCCAGGCTTCTTGGTGCTTTTTGACCATGCTACCTCACAATCCACACTGCCCATTTGTGGTCATTTCCACTCTGCAATGGTTTATATTATGTATCCATTTATTTCATGCATCTTTTTCCATATAAGACTGTGAACTGCTTGCAGAACTCATGTCTTATTCACCTGGCACCCTCGATGCTTGGCATGTAATAGAAACTTACTAAATAAATGTGAGAAGGAAAAAAAAAAGGTTGGAGGAATAAAATGCAGTTATGGTGAAGGAGAAGATTCTTAGGCATTTCACAATCCCTACATATTTCCAATGAGACAAAATTTGACCTAGGTCCATTCATACACACACATGCATACAGTTTTATCAGGCAGTGGCTCAATTCTGGGGCTATCCATGAGGAATGAGATGAACTCCCTTTTGTCTGCTAATATTAAATACTGACCTTCAACACACTAAATTACTTAAGAAAAGTTATTTTTTTTTTATGATGCCATCATCCCAGAACTGTCAGTATCCTGCTCAAAAATATTCCATGGCCTTAAAAAACATAGAACACCTTATCTTGATTGTCAAGCCCCTCAACTTCCCTCACCCAATCCACCTTTCCATCTTCATCCATCTCAAGGGACTTCCCTTCAGTTGGACAGGCTCTTCTCTAAACTAAAGCCATTCTATATTTCAGCAGGGATGTACAACATATTTCCCTTCCAAAGGGTGGTAGGGAATAACGGGACTTTTAAGTCAGGCAGGTTTTCCTTCCTCAACTTATGATAGGGATATAGCTATATAAGCCCATTTTAAGTTGAAAATATTGAAAGTTAAAAATGCATTTCATATATCTAATCTACCAAACATCATAGATTAGCCTAACCCACCTTAAACATGCCCAGAATACTTACTGTAGCCTACAGTTGGGTAAAACCATTTAACACAAAGCCTGTGTTCTAATAAAGTTTTGAATATCTCATCTACCTTACTGAATATGGCACTGACAATGAAAAACAGAATGGTTGAATGTTTGAAGAACTGAACTAACTGTAATTGCTAAATGTGGGGATGCTACAATGACAGGGTCAATTTCTTTGGGGCATTTCACTTGTTTGTTTTCATCGCCAGTATCAAAAGAGAACATTACACCACATGTATTTGTCCAGGAAAAGATTAAAATTGAAAATTCAAAGGGCAGTTTCTACTAAATGCCTATCACCTTCAGACCACCTTAAAATTGAAAAATCCTAAATTGAGACTCTCTGTATTCCCCCCATTCATTCATTTCTATTTTTTCTACTGAAGGTTCCCTTTGCCTTTTTCACTTGTCAAGATAACCATATAGTCAAGGTCCTATTATAATATTCCCAAACACTGCAGCCCACATTGATCCTTTCTTACTCTCAGCTGACAAGAAGTGACTGTAAATGTCAATTGCTTGTTGCCCAGACACTGTTGGAAAAATCGGGACTGTCTACTAAAACTTTCTTCAGGGATGAAAATTATGCTTTATCGGAGCTATCTGAGATGTTGCCACCAGCCAGGCATAGCTACTTTATACTTGAAATGAAGCTAGTATGACAGAGGTACTGAATTGTTTTTATTATAATCTCTCTAAGCTTAGTCACTTGTTGTTAGTGACTGCTCTGTTAAACGATACAGAATATTAAATTTTTCACATTATGTCTTCTACCTCTGATGAGAATATAACTACTAGAAAATTTAACTAGGATATTTTTTATGTATCTCAGTAAAAGCCATGACCATAGAAATATTCTGTTGTGCTCAGTGTTGTGTTACTGTTGACACAATATTAAAAACAATATTAGATTTTGTGTGCAGTGCTGGTTTAACTAGTGTTGCTTAACTAGTGGCTCTACAGGTAATTGTTAAATTATCTTTTTAAAAAAGGCCTTTCTGCTACATATATAATTTTAATAACATAGTAAAGATGCTATTTTCTCTTTTTATACTCACTCAAAATAGCACTATCCCCCATGCCTCTGGCCTGTACCCCAGCTTGGATATATAAATAAATAAATCTTAAAAAAAAAATAGCACTATCACACTACCTGCATCCTTTATCACTATACAAACAAAGTGAGAAAAAGAATGAGTCTCCAAAAAAGAAAGTTCCATTATTCCCTACCATCCTTTTTGGGGGAAAACATGTTTTAAATCCCTACTGAAACACAGAATTGTTTTAGTTTCAATATGATCATTTCTAGAGAGAAAGGCTGTCCCTGAGCCTCAGAAGTAATTTCAGTTAACAATTTTTTGCTTTCCTCGGCCCCTGAAACCTCATCACTTTGTGAAGGAAGGCAATTCTTTATCATACATTTTCCCAGAATAGTTTTGTCTGTATTTCTAGTGAACAACCCAAGGCACTTGGAAGAAGGCTGAACTCTCTACCAGCAGGTCAGGGGAGGTCACATGTCTTTGGAATTCGACAATGTGCCCCTGGCACTTGCTGGCTTACCTACAGACCTTCAGGAATCATCATGCCAATAGGTCAGCCATGCAACAAAATCCTGTACCTGGCAAAGCCAGGAGCAAAGTGACCAAGCAGTCTGGCTGCAGATGAGATTCTGAATTATTAACACGCCTTTAGAAAGTAAACCAGAGTGAGTGTCTAACAGCCAGTTCACAGGAGATGTTTAATGATTTCAAAGGTCAGCCATTCCACATGCCTTCCTTCTGACTCAGTGAAGAGTGTGACAAGGCAGAAGAGATGCGAAAGACACCAGGGCAATCAGCTGTATCATTTCCATTCACAGCTAAAGTTTATGTGGGATAACTGGAAAAAGCTTCGATGAAAACTTTTTTTTAAATAATGAAATAAAAAAATTTACCCTGCCAGACATCAAGAAATAATTATGGGTGTGTATTTTCCCGGCCTTGTAAAATATTTACAAATTGTACTATAAGCAAGCTCTAGAGTAAATGGTAAAGAGAGCAATAACATTTAACTTGTAAATTTTTATATTTAGCCATAAAAGAATCACCATGTGTTTAGATCACATTTGAATACATATAAATAAAATTCCCATCTACAGAAATGAGCCTGTGGCTAAAGAAAGAATCCATGTCTCCTTTCAACAGAGCAAGAACACTGAAGAAGTATCTTGCTTTTACAAAATAGAATTCACTATCACCAGCAAAAGAATGTTAGTAAGTATCTTAATTTGGTAACTTTTAAATATGAAGATAATGATGATGATTAACCTCTGCAGAGAAATTTAAAACTTATGACATATATGGGCCTCCCTGGTGGCGCAGCGGTTAAGCGCTGCGCTATGGAGCTGTTGGCAGGGGCGTCGCAAGTTCGACGTCCAGCTGGGGAGATTCCCACATGGCATGGCAGACCTCTCCTGCCTCGCCTGCTGCTCCCCTCAGCAGTGTATTTCCATCTATCTGCCTGTTCTGCTCCCCACTCTGTCTCTGGTGAACCCTCTCACTGCTCCATGCCTCTGGCCTGTACCCCAGCTTGTATGCATAAATAAATCTTAAAAAAAAACTATGACATAAATATGCACACACACATATAAAGGTATATATCTATATCTGCATCTATATATAGCAAGATCATGTAAATTTCACAACATCAATTAGCAAACGTCAGAGTTAGAATATGAACCTGGATCATCCCATTCCTAAACTCCTGTTCTTCCTACTAAATGAGGCTCAGTATTAATATTATCACATCTAGGAATTGTCTAGCACATCTAGCAGCATAACTGAGAAACTATAGCAAAGCAAAGCAGAATAACCTGTAAGGGCTACTTAGTTAACCAGATTCAATGACTGAAAATGTGATTTTCAAGAACAGAGAACCCCAGCTCCCAGTGATAACAGGAGAGTAATGTATATCAAAGTTTGATTCTGTGCCAAGTAGAATGCTAAATTTATTACTATTGAATTTTATTCTAATCATTTTCCCATGAGTCAGGAAACCCTCTGAGAGAGTTCAGTAACTTCCCCAAAGCCAAAAACTCTAAGTAAAGGAACTAGAATATGAAGACAGTAGGTCATATTCTCGCACTCTCCTTTTGAACTGCAACATCATTGACATTTTATGCCCAAAGAGCAGTCACAATATCCTATTAAAAATCTGTGGATAAATAAATTTGCAGATGTGGAAGAACTAGCAACACCATAAATGCCATTGAGAGTCAGCAGGGATAGTTTCACAGTCTGTCTTCTGTAGTTTATATTTTAAAGAACTCACAATCCATTTTTAAAATTTATTTATTTTGATTCTCATTTTTTAATGATGTACTATTGTTTAACATCCTTGTTCATTTTTTGCCAGTACAGGGTTTCTTCCCTCAGTTGTGGTCACCATAGCTCTCCCACCATCAAAGTGTTACAGTCTTCTGCCATAATCCAATGTTTTCTCCTCCTCCCCTTTTTGCCCCCTGCCCTGGGTGCCCCAGATCTATGGCCAGCTTTCAAGGTTTAGTTTTAATGTTTGTCTTTGTCTGATCCTCTGTTTGGTTTCCCTATATTCCACATATAAATAACACTGTCTGGCATTTTTCTTCTTCTGGCATATTTCACTTATGAAATAATTCCTTCCAGTTCCATCCATATTACCACAAATGGCATAAGTTTGTCCTTTTTGATCATTGAGTAGTATTCCATAGACACATTCCATTTTAAACCTGCCTATAATTTTTAAAGGTATTTTTAAATCTCCCTATAATTAACATAAAGATGCATGCCATTTATGAGGGAAAAATAAAACACATCATCTATTAGAAACCACTGAAATATCATGATGAAAGAATGGAATTCAGCTTAAGATATTATGGGATCAAGTCCAATTCCACCAATTAGCAACATATCTGCTCTGGGTAAGACAGTGAGTCTCATAAAGTCTTTGTTTCCTGTGCTCTAAAATTGGTCTACCTCTCAAGATTTTCATAAATTTTTAAAATACCATATGAGAAAGTATCTGGCATAGAGAAGGTACTCAGTAAAAGTTATTTAATAGTAATGAATACCAGTTACTGAGTTCTTACTTAAATGCCAGCATAGAAGGTATTTAGTAATTAGAAGCTTTAAGAGTTGCTTTTTACATATTACATTTAAGAGCACTAAGGATTTTTTTGTGGGTCATCTGATGAACCCTGGACTCCCACTCCAGGGTACTGCTATGAGCTTGCAGTGGTGGCAGTGTGGTTTATCTATAGGCTTTCAGGGTTTGGGGGGAAGGGACAGATGTTTTGGTGTTTTGTTTTGTTATTGTCATTATTTTTTGAAATGGGACTACTTTAATCCTCCCACAAGTTTCATAAAGGAAAAAAATTCTGTGATTATACAATCTCTTCCCAGTTCAAAGCTACCTCCCTCCCTCCACCGTGTCAACGTCCATCACACATAGGGTGTCTCATTCAAGGTCTTCTCTCATCCCATGAGCTTCTGGGTTTTTAGTCTGCTATATTCTCCAGTGCTCCCATTGAAGCCATCAGCATCCTAAATGCACCCTGGCCCTTGCATTTCAACACAGTGACATACTTTTTTAATACACTGTATACCCCCTCCAACCCACAGTATCAGCCTATCAGAATACTTCCTTACAAATTCCATTTTCCTGTTTTAAAAGTCCTTCCTCTTTTAGCCCTATGCTTTCATTATTAAGAAATTCCTTTCAATCTAGGCTCCCTTGAAACAAATGGCTCTAAGACATAGACCTGAGGTAGCCAGAAGAGGTGGGAGAGGAGGAAGGGTCAAAAAAGGGGAGGGAATTGCACAAGGGACTGTAGTGATGGATCACGGATGCTATGGTGGTGGGAGAACTTTGGGGACTACACATGAGAGGAGAAATCAAATACTGTACAAAAATGAATAATGATATAAGAAAATAATTTTTGATTTGATTTTATTTAATTTATATCCTTTACATTATGATGTATCCTTTACATTATGATGTAAGTTTCCCACCACCAATTCACCCGTAAACCATCACCATAGTCCCTTGTGCTCTTTTCTCCCCTATTTTGGTCTCTCTTCCTCCCCCCTTTCCTACAGAATATCTCTTTGTGGTTGCCTGCTAGTTTTTGTTTTTGTTTTTGATCTGTGTGCTATTTTCTTCTGCTGCTTTCTTGTTTGTCTCGCTTATATTCCTCATGTGAGTGATACCATTCGATATTTTTAAGAAAACAAATTTAGGGGACCCCCTGGTAGTGCAACAGGTTAAGCGCAGAGCTATAGAGCTCTAAGCAGCTGTGGCGCAAGTTTGATGTCCAGCTGGGGAGATTCCCACATGGCGCAGCAGACCTCTCCTGCCTTGCCTGCTGCTCCCCTCACCAATGTATTTCGGTCAATCTGCCTGTTCTGCTTCCCACTTTGTCTGTGGTGAGTCCTCTCACAGCCCCACACCTCTGGCCTGCACCCCAGCTTGTATGCATAAATAAATAAATCTTTTTAAAAAAAGAAATTTCATACAATTTTTTTTTAATTTTAAAAATGGCTCTATGAAGCTCATTCACACAAGGAAAATTGCAAATGATACTGGAAGGCACTTTAGTTAAGAAAGACAAAGGGAGAAAGACCATAGCAACTTTTAAAAGACTTGTCCCTCAAGTTCAATTACCCTACTTTGGTTTGTTTAGGGCTCCTATCTCAACCTCATTTATCATTCACCAACAAATAGCCATCGAGGACCAACCATGTGCTATGCCCTGTGCTAGACACTGGGCTGGTTTCACCTGCATCCAGAGTTTGCAGCCAAAAAGCATAGAAACAGGTAAAAAGCCATTTGGAGCAAAAATGTGCAGGGAGTGTTAGAGTGTTAGACACCCCCCCTTTTTTTCTTATTCTTCAAAGAGGGAACACTTTTTGTACATTTTTCATGGTAGTCCAAGTGTTCTAAGCTTTCCCCAGGGCCAGCCCATCTCCCCTCAGCCAGACTCTCATCCCACAAGCATCAAGGATAACAAATTCAAGCCTCATCCCTCTCTAGGTGCCAAAAAAGCATCAAGTCAGAACCTTAAAGACATATTTGAGACATTCCACACTCACATATTAAAACATGCAAAATGGCAAACTAACTTTTATCTGACATTGTTTCAACTAAAGTTACAATGAAATCTTAATTCTGTTGCCAATAAGCTACAATGAATATGGATGGTTCCAGGGATGACTCTGGGATCCTGAGGCCCTGGAACCAAGTCGTGCACTTAGAATTTAGAAAATGCTTGTTGGATAAATATCTGTATAACTGAAGAAAAATTAAATTATTCCCAGTTGAATTTCAGAATTAAGATATGTCAATATTTAAGGCATTTTTTCATTAATCTAGAATTCAAGTTTCTGAAAAATTCAGTCCTCCAGAACACATCTGAGAACAAAAAGTAAGTAAAAGATGCTCAGACAAAAGACAGTGATCATTAAATTCCATATCTATAAGCAACCACTCCTCTTTTACAAATAGTTCTAACAAATTTAGTTCTCTAAGTCCTAAGAACACAGCAGACTTAACATACCTAATTAGAAGAAGGAAGGGGGGTTGCAGCAATGTAAGTGCACTGACAGCATGAAGAAACAGATTTGTAGAAGCCTAGCAATAAAGGCAGAAAAGAAAAAGCTATGGAAAAAAATGTTAAAGCACAATGGCATTCATTGAAGTGAAAAATAGTCATATAGTCCTAGAAAGGTCCTGAGGGAATCACTGAATATAAACACTGATACATTTAGTAGCTTCTTATAAGAATGAAGGAAGTTACCTCTTTACATATTATCATATTATATTATTTACATTGTTAAATATTATATCAAAATAAATATATTGTTGATCCTTACAGGTGTAAAGTAATAGCTATTGGGAAAATTTTAACTGTCCAGAATGTCTCATTCCCTAAAGATTCTGGAAGTTGAGGTTATTTTAACATGTACGTGTGTTTGTTCACACATATGCTTAAAAATTATATGAAGTAGCATTTCTGTTATCCTAGAAAAGTTGCTCTCCCCAACATGTAGTATAATGGAGTATTAATTTTTTTATTGTCAGTTTTCAATAAAAATATGATCAAAGCAGTTATCTGGAACTGAAAACCCCAAGTTCATATGCTTTATTTTTATTTTTATCTAATGCAACCGAGACCAGGAAAAGTGCCCCATTGATCAGTGACTCAATTTACCTATTTATATAATGAGAAAAACTAAAGCTTACCTCACAGGGCCTGGTAGAATTTTTTCCTACTTCAAAACTTGGATATGTAGGATATAAATCCCAATAATAACCTAGTTTGGTGTTGTTATATTTTAAGTAAACATCCCTCAAGAAAAAGATGCAAAGAAGTCAGTCTTTCTTTCACTGCATTTCTTTCCTTTCCAAAGAACACAACAAAGAAACAAAGAGCCAAACACACTGACTCACGTCTTTTTCTAATAGTGTTGTGGTCAATTTGCTCCCGCATAAAAAAAGTGGTAGTGAAGCTTTGAACTCTGGGTTTTGGAAGGCCAAGAGTGGAAAATGTCTCTAGCAGACAGAAAGGCACATTCCAAATCTGTCCAAATCTGTCCGGTGTGATACATTGTGAGAAAAGCCCACTTGTCTATGCAGTTCCCTTTAAAACCCTTTTCTATTGTAGGAAATTTCTGACAAAAGGAGGAGCTGGACTTTGCCTTTCAATAAATCTTGAGTTGATTTATTTTTTTTTTCAGACCTGACTCATTCAAGCTTTAAGATAGTTTCCCAGTTTTAACTTGCTTTTAAGACAAATAGGAAATGGTATAAGTTTGTGCCTAGAAGAGTTGGTTCTATCCTCTAAGAGGAAGGGGCCTGTGGTTCAGAAAACTCAAGGTGGGCTGAGAGTCTGCACTGAAAGATTACTGACACAGGAATTTGTTACTGCATCCCAAGGCTGAGTCATGCCATGGTTTTCCTTCCTTAAATGCTGCTATCTTAAAGTCTGTCACCATCTAATATAGTTATACAACTTTACAGTATATGAAGGACTTTCATATATATTAACTCATTTGTGAGATCAGTGATACCCTTGGCATCTTAATGTCTTATAGCTGTTTTTGTTTTAAATTTTAAAGCCATTCACAGTTTGAAATAAAAAAATTAATACTTTAGTACTTTTTTGTAAAAGATTTATTTATTTATGCATACAAGCTGGGGTGTAGGCCAGAGGTGTTGGGTGGTGAGAGGCTTCACCAGAGACAGTGGGGAGCAGAACAGGCAGATCAATGGAAATACACTGCAGAGGGGAGCAGTGGGCGAGGCAGGAGAGGTCTGCTGCGCCATGTGAGAATATCCCTGGCCCGGTATCGAACTCATGCTGCAGTGGCTCTGGATAGCTCCATAGTGCTGCGCTTAACCCGCTGCGCCATCAGGAAGTCCCCTTGGTACATTTTAAATGGCTAGTTCCATTCTTTAACTGATATGACTGAGCAGTTGACATGTCAACATATCACCCAATTAAAAAATTTATCTTGGTACTAAAGTCCCATTACCTAAATTATCTTGAGGAAATCTCTAGTGTCTTCACACTTTGCTCCCTGGCAGAGAATTTCTATAGTAACATCCTCAACATACTATTACCAAACATATATCTTAACTACAGGTCATTCTGTTCTTTGCGCCTTCCCCCCATTGCAGTGGAAGAGTATTTCTCTTGCTAAATCTCTTCCCTCACATCCTCTGGACATTTCTTATGCAACCGCCCCCCCCACCCCCCACCAGCCTTCTGGAAACTTCAGCCTGAATCATCTGCATTCACCCATTGCAGCCTTAATGTTCTTTCTTCTTGCAGACCAGACTGTGAATCACTGCCTTACAAAACATTTCAGTGATAATTCATGGCCATCAAACTAGAATCCAAACTCTTATCTTTCAGCTCCATTCCTTGCCACACTCCTTGTTGTCACCAATCCTATTCCACACTACAGTTATAATTTTCTTTGAAAGTGCTGTGTCTCTTATCTTTTAGGGTTTTCATTCACACTCTCTGTCTTTCTGCCTGGAACACACTGTCTTTTCACCACCTCCCAACTGCCCGAGTGCTCCCAGAGCCCTCCTTGATGTGTGGCCCTGCTGAATACTCTCACTTTGCCCCACCACCCCCAGATGGTATCTAATGGTATCACTGAAATGATTTCCTTAACTGTCCTGCTGGTTTGTAAACCTCATAATAGCCTGAATTGAGTCTGACTGACTAGGTGTCCTCAGCACAGACCCTGAAACAAAGTGCAGCTACTCAATATTAGCTGAATGAAAGAAGGATACACACATATAATCAGGAAAGCACAAATATCAGAGACAAAACAACATATTCAAGGTTTGGCCAGGGTTCTAGAAAAAATGAGTAGTCACTAGTTTGGTTCAAGAAGTCATGAGCAATCATCAATGTAAGGCAGGAAGAAAGGTCTGAAACAGATTCCTAGTAAGTGTGGAAAGTAGGCCTCCTTGGTGGCGCAACAGAGCTGTACGCGGCCGTGGTTCCCACATGGCACAGCAGACCTCTCCTGCCTCGCCCACTGCTCCCCTCAGCAGTTTATTTCCATCGATCTGCTTATTCTGCTCCCTACTCTGTCTCTGGTGAATCCTCTCACCGCCCCACACCTCTGGCCTGCACCCCAGCTTGTATGCAAAAATAAATAAATCTTTTAAATAAATAAAAATAAATTATACCTTTAAAAAAAGTAATCGTGGAAAGTAGACTGATAAGCACACCACCAAACAATCCTTTTCATCCTCATCTTGGGCAGTTTCCCAGAGTTTATCTTAATGTGGTCCCAGGACTATCTACATAGGGATTCTACATTCCCAACTAGCCCTGACTAAGGAGTCAGAATCACATGGCTGGGGCCAGAAGTCAGAAATTTTAATTAGCATCCCAGGAAATATTTGTACACATTACGATCCTAGGCTAGAAATGGGGACAACTACAATAGCTGATTGAGTAGGAAGAACAAGAGCGGAGAGCAAATACCCTCCCTGGTGGCAGCTAGCTCAACTGCGAGGCCCCAGTTGTGCTACATGTGGTACATGACTCACAAATAAGGATACCTCGCCCTCCCTTTATCCACAGTGAGCTAATGCATAGTTGACTCATGTGGCCCTGAGACGTCCCAACCAGGGTCACGTTATGGGGCTTGCTCTCAAGGCACTTGAGTCATAACCTCCATTTAATTTCCCATTGCGGCCTCCTTCCTCCTGTATGGGGCAAGGCCTAGTATAAACCATTTGTGTATTCCATCTGGACAGATAAGTATTTAACCAACATTCATTAAAACAATATTCCCTTATGTAGATCCTGGGCAAAGACCTAATAATAATAATAACTAGGAATTTATTGTAAGCTATTACTCCTCTGAGGAAAACAAAAATGTCCCCTTTAGCCCCACTGAGCCTGTGGTTTTAAAGCTCTTTCCAAGTTTGCATTATTGTCCAAAAAAAATAGATATGGCAGGCTGGAAAAAAATCTAGAAATTTCTATCTGAGGAAAAGAAGTTCTCTACAAACCAACATTTCCTGTTTTGATATTGTGCTCAAAGCAATCTCATTTTTTTCCTTTGGGTTGGTCATATACTTCTGTCATTTATGGTTATGCCCATAATCTGTCATGCTCATAATGAGTGCAAAATATATACTGATTTTTGTTACTCTTCTATTATTTATAGTTTAAGATTACTCTTCATCTTCCTCCCAAGTCTGTTCTATCATTGGTCATTTGATGTGCGTGCACTGCACCTAAATCCCCAAGAAGCCAGAATATATGTGATGTGGGCAGGAAAAACAATACCTCTTGACTTTCCCAAGTCATTTGAATCATATGTTTTAAGTGTAATTGAAAACTTGTTTTTACGAGCAAATAGAGCCAGTAAGCTAGAAAAGCCGCATGGAAGCACTGGGTTCTATTTCTCTTGTTTTTAATAGAGGACTCAGGAACTATAGGTACTTCGGTTCCAACCAGGCACACAGGAGGACAAGTGCTTGTCACAGTGTGGCTGTCTGTCACAAGTGCTCTGCACAGAAAGTTCCAGCAGGAAAAGGAGAGGAAATATGTGAGGGCACTCTGAGAATTATATAGGGTTTTATACATAATCTCCCTAAGGTGAGTGCGGGAACCGCGTAGGCCTTTACAAAGGTGGTATGATTAAAGGAAGAGAAACTGTCTTTGGGCCCCTTGTTTCGCGATCTGAAAGCTTGATTATTTTCCTGTAATTGATATCTTTAAGCACTGTAAGTATGAGGGAAATATCTTCCTGAGCCAGGTCCCTTAATCAACTGCAGTGATATGACTCCCACACCAAGTCTGTGGGGTCTCATCACCCTTCATCCCACTATCAGACATTCATTTGGTTTGACATTTCCAGCCCTGGAAACTGGGAGTCTCTGGTGGCAACGTAAGACAAGACGGCAGTGGGGAGGATTCTATACTAGCAATTTAATCCTTGGCATATACTAAATCATTCTGTATACATATATACTAGTTTCTCCTGTAATTTCTCCAGTTATGGATTTATCCACACAATTGATAAAATGTCATCATTCGTTAAAGTAAATTACTTGAGGTAAAATAACTAATTACTAAGATTTTAGTGAAAATAAAGTAAAAGCTTTTTATCCTAATGGTGGGAACAGCATAATCTCTAAATTATAGGCTTTGACTAGATGATGTGCTGAAGTTCCAAAGAAAAAATTTGTCTAATAACTAACCGTGATGTATTAGGCTTTCATTGTTTGAAGAAAGAGAAAACTATGTGTAGAAATATCTTTCTCAATGCCTCTGTCAATTTCTAATATATACCTTTCATGCAGTGCTAATTAGGGAATGAAGATAGGGAATGGTTATACACTACTGGTAAGATTCTAAATTGGTACCACTTTTAGAAGTTGAACTAATAATTCCATCCCAAGAATCTATCCTACAGAAATATTTGTTTGTTTCATATGTAAGAATAATGGTATTCATTAAGTATACAATCAGTAGAGTGAAAAGACAACCAACAGAATGGGAGAATATGCTTTTTCAGATATCTGAAAAAGGTTCATATGTAGAGAATGCCTATGATTTAAAAAAATAAAAAATAAACAACTCAAATTAGAAATGGGCAAAGAACTTGAATAAACATTTCTCAAAAGAGTTATACAAATGTCCAACAAATACATGAAAATATGTTCAACATTATTAGTCATTAAGCAAATCAAAACCACAATGAGACACTACTCCACATCCACTAAGATGACTACTATAAAAAAAGAAACAAACGTTGACAAGGACAGGGAAAAACTGGAACCCTATGTACTGCTGACAGGAATGTAAATTGGTGCAGCCATTATGGGAACAGTATGGCGGTTTCTGAAAAAATTTTAACAGAATTACCATATGACCCAGCTATTTCACTTCTGAAGAACTGAAAGCATGGTATCCAAAGATATATTTGTAAATTCATATTCATGGCAGCACCATTCGCAATAACCAAAAGGCAGAAATTATGCAAGTGTCCACTGATGAATGGATGAATGGATATACAAAATGTGGTATACAGTACAATGGAGGAGTATTCAGCTGTAAGAAAAAATGAAATTCTGACACATGCTAAAATATGGATGATGCTTGAGGATATAAAGTGAACAAAGGTAATAACAAAAACACAAATATTTCACCCCCCCCCAAAAGGATTTGTGAATTTGACAGAGTGGAAAGAGCACTGTACTTGACTCCAGAGAGCCAGATGGAATTCCATTCTTGCACTAGCTGGTCACGTGACCTTAGGTTCTTAACCACACTGGCATTTGCATTTTTATCTTTAAGTAATGCTATACATTTCAGATATGCAATCTCCTGGCCTATGTTTATGCAGCTCTGGCTCCTACATATATGACATAACTCTGTGCTAAAAATAACCAAATGTCACTTCTCTAAAACAAATATCTGGACACAGAGGCCATTCATCTCAGCTGTGCACTCGAAAGTCAGCATATAGCTGTTATAGGAAGAGACAACTCAATTCGTACAGCTGCTCACATGACAGATAAAGCTAAACCCTGAGAACCCAATTTACTCCTCCAGAGCATCTCTTCATCCCTCCAATCGGGCCAGAAATAAGTACTCACTGTGAGCCAGGACTGTACCAGGCTCTGGGGATACACTGATAAGCAAAATAAGCAAGGTCACTATGAGGTTCATGTAGGTCAAGAAAATAAGCAATCTCAAGACAATGTGAGATGTGTTTTGGTCAAGTTCTGGAGAAGCCAAGTTCTCTGAGTTGGGGGCCCTTAACTCAAACTTGAAAGGTTTTCCAAAGGCCTCTCTTCACAGAATCATATCAACTCAGCTTTGAAATCATGAGTTAGATTAATTTCACCCACAACCAACTGTCTTTTCAAGAAAACTTTCAGTCGTATCTTTGGTTGCTGGGGAGAGGCATGGCTGGGGCACATATGAACCAAATCCTTGTGGTCCACTGCTCAAAAAGAATCTCTGATGGAGAGACATACTTCCAACTTCCTGAGGGGGCAAATTTTCATTATCTATAGGAGAATCCACTTTGCTAGGTCCAGGTGTAAAAGGTTTTCAGACATTTGATCACAAGTCTGTGAATACTTATTTGTTCTTCATCAGAGGAAATAGCTATCTTAGCACACCCATCACTTTTACTAACCATCCATAAGACTAAATACACTGTCTCTCTGAAAGTCTTCCGAGTATGTTTTTTAGTTTCCTCGGGCACAGGATCTAGCTCATATCCCTTTTCCATTGTCTCTCAGTCCTCTAAGAATTCTTGTTTCCTTTCCCCACAATGTTTCTCAACACTGGGCTGCAGAGCTCAGGCAAATACACAGTGGTGGGGGTGGTTTTATTTCTTCAAAGGAATTCTGCCTAAAGTGGTAGCAGTGGTATATTTTTGTTTTTTCATTGCAATAAGCTCTATAAATTTACCAAATACCAAAGTAAGCTGATGTCTTACTCTCTGAACTTTAAATCTTATTTTCTAGAAATGCTCTCTGACATTTTTTACCTTTAATTAACTCCTGAAATCATGAAAAAACTACACTGGGGGAAATAATCTCGATCAAAAATTGATTGAAGATGATGAGATTATTTTTCCCCACATATAAAGACATACCTCAATCCCTTAATGAAGGCTGGTTTCCTTGGAATTTTTTAAAATTTAGAATATTTCTTAGCTTCCCCATGCATCTCAGAAAAAAATAATTCAAGTTTTTTTTTCCTATTCTTGCCCCAATTCTATAAACTCCCCTACCACAAATTTCTGCATATAATGGATACTCCATCACAATTCATTGATTTTGGGGTTCAAAAAAAACCCTGTCTAGTTATCAAGTAATAACTATGTATAGCAGCAACCTCAGAACTGAACCTATCTTTGGGATATAAGTATAATCGTATCATGTTAAATAAATGTTACAGGTACGTTCTCCAGAGAAAGGATGTGGTTATGCTTTACAGTGTTTAACTACACTGGGTTTGTTTGCTGTTTATTACTTGTCTTTCCCCACTTGAACATAAGGTCTAAAGAGCATAGACTTTGTTTTGTTCCCTGCTTGCCGTATCTCCAAGGCATGGATCAGCGCCAGCCACACTACTACTATTGAATGCAACAAGATTATTTTTCTCCAGTGGCAGCTTTCAGGCTGATTCCATTGCATGGTCTTTGGCTGTCCTTTAATGACCTTTTGGGTAGATTCTGTAACTCCCACATCACTTGTAGCAACTAAAAGTTCAATCCAGTTTAAAACTTCAACCTCAACCCCATGCAAATTTTATTCCTCTCCCACCAATAACTACATGTGTACTTGCTCTTTCACTCCTCTTCCCTGCTGTGGATGCTGGGGATGCCCCTGGTTTTAAGACCCCTTTTTCATTCCCCTCTGCAGAATGACTGCTAGCTCCTCAAATGTTTGAAGTAACAGAAGAAGAAGAAAAAGAATAGCATTTTTGTTTATTTAACCTACTATTGTTGAAATACTTTTCCACTGTCTGAAGCATTGTGGCTGGGAAGTTACCGTCCAAGACATCTACCTTACTTCCAAGAATCTGACACATTCTCACATCCAGAAGTAGAAATGGGAGCTGCTCCATGTTCCCTCATCCTCCTAAATCCTGACATTTCTCAGATTGAAACACCAGGAAGCGGATGACAGGCTCCCCTTCTTGCAAGAGCTCTCTCTTTGGCCAGTAAACAGCAGCCCCCCATCTTCTGCACTTGCCCAAAATGCTATTTTTTCCCAGAAACCCAACCACTTTCCCATTTTCATATTTTATTTATTTTTAAACATCCTTTTTTATTTCTTCACAATATAAGATTTCTCCCCTCAGGTGCAGTCAACATAGTTTTCCCACCACCAAAGTGCCCCAGAAAAGCTTCTTAACATGAACAACTGCCCCACAGGCTGATGTTCTTGGTCCCCAGCTCCTCCCATCTTCTTGTACTTTCTCAAATAGAACAAGGGGCGGGAGTGGGGTGGAGAAAAAGAAATGTTAAGTTTGCATTCCATAGAGTTGGTACTTCTGGTCTCTTAGTAAAGCCACATTGGGTATGAAGAGCTATCTGTGAATCCTTGTAGATTTACCAACTTTCTCACTTTAACTTGGACCTGACATGTCAATTTCAGTCCCATCAACACCCTGTTAATTTGTGCTACAAAAGATTGTCTTTTACCTTGCATGTCTCTCAGGGCCTAGCATCATGCCTTGTTCTGTAAGCAGTGAGACAATAAATACTTATTAAATTCTTAAGTTAGTACTTGTGATGTTGACCAGAAATTCTAGACTTCAAAGTGAAACCTGTTGACAGAGCGTGTGAGTATCATGTCATGAATCCTGATGAAACTATGGAGGCTTTAGACCCCTGTGGGGATATCTAAATGTCACTCTGAACCTTCACAGAGCCCAGGGTTGGGATTCTCCAAATGCTCCAATTCATCAGAAAATCTCCCATATGGGGAAATAATGGGGACATTATTTTTTAAATTAAATGCATGCTTAGGGTGGAATTAAAAACAGAAATATTTGATAATGAGACAGTCTTTTATCTCTGTTTGCTGCAAATTCCTTGGGCTTCAAAATGCCTCGTTAGCTCCTGGAATGTGGTGTCACCAGTGTCACAAAACAGCAATATTTTGCCACAATTCACAGATGTTTATAAATTCTCCTCCTTGGGATTTGATTCATATTATGAACCTTGTCACTGGGTTTTCTCTCTGTCACAATTAGATATGTAAAGTACGGCAGTCCGTGGGGTTTTGCTTTCACCTTCAGGGTTTCATCAACTTTTTTTGAACTTCAGTGAACATTTGATACATTTCTCTATAAAACACACATCCAGGGAACTAAAATTCAATTGTGGCAAGTTATTGGAGAGGAGGGTAGATTATTCTAAGGCTGTTGGTTGCAACTTTCCACTGAAACTTGTTTCACATCTTATATAAACCAGTCTCCCTTTTTGTACTTTCCTCACTTTCTCAGCAGTAAGAGAAAACAAACTTTTCTCGAACAAATGCTATGGTCATCAAATAGAAAAATATTTGTTAAACAAAAGTTTAACTTGATAAAAGAAATCCCCTTTCCTTCATCAAAAGTTGTATAATTAGACATCTCTTAGTCTTAAATTCTAATCTTTATCTTCCTCATCTGTCATTTAAGATCAGTCTCACTTAATGTCCATTAATTATTTATTCTGTACCCAGTTGTTTGGACAGCATTTTTCATGTTACTATTTTATTTTATATTCATAATAACTACATGTTAAAGAAATCATAGTCTGCATTTTGTAGATGAAGAAACAGGCTCAGAAAGGTTATATAATTTGCAGAGCATATGACTTGGCTAGTCATTTAGTTCTAAAACCCTAACTCTAATTGCTGCAGTGGGTTATCACCTAACTAAGCTCTGAGCTCCCCTAAACTGTTTCTTTCAGTTCTATGTTCTAAGTCACGGAACAATTTTGTTTCATCTCAAGAGGCATCACTGGCAAACTATTCTTCTGGTTTTATACACAAAAATTCGTAGACCTTTATATTTTGCAATTACTTTAGTGTTATCTTAGAGAAAAAAAGGATACTTCAGCATCTTTGACTTTTTCATCCAAATATTCTATCCCCAATTTTTTTATTATTTTAAAAATTCCCCCAAATAGATATCATATGACCTCCCTCAGAAGACATTATTGCTTACTATTGAAGGGAGAGTTTTTTTTCTGTCTGAGGTTCTCCCTTCTATTCTAATTTATTGCGAGTACTTCAGAGTGAATTTGATCATTGTTTTCCTTTCAAATGAGACGTTATAGGACAGAATGTGCTTAAGGGGAGATACAAAATTTTTATATTGAGACACCACAATGTTAACTCCTTTTGCAATCTGTGTTTCAGGAGTTGTCTGTACAGACTAAAAATAGTAAGAATAAAAAGTCCATAGATGAAGAGCCCAAGTCCTATTTAAAAGAATTCTTCATCATTACTCTTCGCTCAAATTACAAAAGTTCAATAACATGTGTGCCTTGGTTGTTGCTTTTTTTTTTCCCCCCTTGAAAACCATAACACTTAAGGAAGAGGGTGGAGAGGAAGGAAAGGTAGCTCCAAATGATAGATAACTGATTTCATCAAGAATTATCTAAATGTGTTTAGTAAGAATTATCTTCTCCAGATGTGCTGCCCTAGAAAATGAAAAATGTCATGTCCATCAGTCCTTGAGGAGTGGACCATGATGTTCCTATAGGCTAAACACTCAATGAAAGGGAAGAAACATTTGAGAAAATAATACAGTAAGCTTTTTAAAAATTAGGAATGAATGAGAATGTGTAGACCTCTTTTTTTTCACTTTGGCAAAGCTATTATAAATAGCATTTTTTTAGACTGTCTGGCTAAAACAAAACAAATGTTTCCTGTCAGCATGGAAAAAGAAATTCCTGTCTAAAATTGTGTTATCTGGTTTTTAGTCCACTTAATTAAGAAAGCTGTTAAATGTCATGCTATATGTCATCAAACGCCCTTTTTAAAACTTCATTGAATTTTTCATAAACTCATTCCAGTTTTTGTGTTCTCACTATTTAATCTTTCAGGGTTTTTTTTAAGTAGAGTCATCATATCTAAAAGCCAAACATACACTCTTCTTGACATAACCCTTTTTTTTTTTTACATCCAGAGTAAAAAACTACCAAAAATATTGACATATATAGCAGATCAAGTCATCTACTAAAATATAATAGTTTCACACATAGCAATAATTTTTTAAAAATATCTACAATAGGGCCTCCCTGGTGGCGCAGCGGTTAAACACTGCGCTCTGGAGCTGTTGGCAGTGGCACCGCAAGTTCGACACCCAGCCTGGGAGATTCCCACATGGTGAGGCAGACCTCTCCTGCCTCACTCGCTGCTCCCCTCAGCAATGTATTTCCGTAGCTCTGCCTGTTCTGCTCCCCACTCTGTCTCTGGTGAACCTCTCACCTCCCCATGCCTCTGGCCTGTACCACAGCTTGTATGCATAAATAAATGAATCTTTTTAAAAAAAATCTACAATATGAACTGTATGAGCTAAGGAGCTACATTAGCTCTAACATTCTAATTTTTCATGTTAAAAAAAAAAACCTGAGATTCAGAAATTAAATGAAATGAAGATCATAAAACTGGTGGTTTCTACAAAGCCGGCAAACTTTCTTCACTACCACACTATTCAAAATATTTATTTCACAGCTACTATGTGCCAGACACCATTTTAGGATCTGATGATACAAAAATGAGTAATACAGTACATTGAGTCTGAAAAAAGTATATATACGGAAGAGCAAAATAAATAAACTGATGAGCAAGTTTTTGTGTAACAAATCACTTACTGTCCTAGCAGCTTAAAAAAATATACACTTATTATTTCACAGCTTTGGTAGATTAGATGTGGGCATGATTTAACTTGGTCCTTTGCATCAGGGACTCTCACAGAGCTGCAATCAAGGCTCCAGCCAGGGCTGAAGTCTCATCTGAAAGTCCAGCTGGAGAAGTTGAGTTTCTGTGATTGCTGGCAGGATTTAGTTCCTCCTAGCATGTTATACTGAGGTCCAGAGTCTCTTGCTGGCTATTGACTAAAGGCCCTCTTCAGTCATGCTTTGCCCCCATGAACCTCCAAGCAGGACTTCTTTTATCAAACTGTGTAAAAGGCAACAGAATCTGTGAATTAGATTAAGGTAGAGATTATTGGGGCCATCTTAGATTTTACCCACTACAGAATATTATAGTTAAAACAAACAAATAAATGTTGAAAGACAAAAGCATGAGGGCAGTAGGACCACAGGATAGGTTCTAAACCAAACTAAGCAGGCTAAAGATGTCTGGCTGTCATTTGAGTTGAGTTTTAAAGGATAAGCAATCACAGCTCAATGAAGATCATTCAAGGCAGGAGCAGGGTCTATAAATGCATACAGGCACTAAAAAAAATCACAACACTGTTCACATCTTTATAGTTATATTGGAATAACACAGTATCGGATAGTTGGGGGAAATGTTGCTTGCTCAGGATCAGCAAATTTTAAAGTTGAATACCCTAGGCAGAAAATAAAAAGCACAGAAACACTAAGTCTAGAACATGGTAGATATCTCTACTATATTTTTAAAGGGATGGGGACTGACTTTTCTGATCACATTTTGGGATATGAGAGTAGAATCTCAAGTGCTACAAAGTGCTTTTTTAAAAAATTCATTTAATATACGCTGATTTAAAAAAAATTCATTCAATGTATGCTGAATGAATATTTTAAAAAGCACTTTGTAGCGCTAGAAATGAAATTCCACTCTCAAATCCCAAAATATGATCATAAAAGTCAGTCCCCATCCCTTTAAAAATATAATAGAGATAAAATTACAACTGTTAGCAGAAAGAGAAAGGGAAATTATGTTTATACTTAAAATTCTGGAGACAACCATAGACTGATGGAAAGGAAAGTTTAAGAGAAAGTTTAAAGTTTCTACTCATAGAAATGAAAATAAAGAGGAAATTGATATGGTGTGATACCAGCTCTTTGGGGAGAAAATAAAATGCTTTATAGATATACAACGCAATAATGAAATTTTACAACTAGTTCTGTCACACCATTCCAGAGGAATAAAAGTTTTCCAAAGCCTTCTGCTCAAGCTCACCAAAATCTGTATAAGTTCTGGCTCCAAAACATATGCACTGCATCTCCTGTAGGATCCAAGACATAAGATGACTTATATTTCACATATTTATTACTTAGCATGTGTGTGTTGGTATGAAATAGATATATATTTTGCATTTTGGCTGAAGAACTTATTTATCAAATCTGGTTAATCACAAAAACAAAAATGAGGTACTATTACTTTGCCATTAACACTAATTACCTAAGACAATTATTTTGTCACAACAAATATCGGAAGTTTTTTGAACCAAAATTGAATTTGAATGGTAATAGTCATATCTTTTCCTCTAACTGCATGAATATATGGAATATATAAAATGGAACTACATATTTGTGATTCTTCATTCACATGGAGTTAAACGTAATGTCACTCAAATTTGGTCATTCTGTGATGGTTAAATCCAAAGGGAACCAGCTTTTGGAAAAAAAGTAGGGTACTGTAAGTCTACTATTGAAGATACCCTCTTTTTACTGCCTCTTAGGATTCTGGAACCCTTGCTGCTTTTCCCAATTATGGCACACTCAGTCTCTTCTGGTCGGGGTGGGGGGGGGGTGGGTATAGGGAGGTATTTTAAAAGTATAATTCAATTCCTTTCCTCCAATTCTCTTATAAATATGCAATAGAACTAAAGTCCTTGAGGAAAAAAATACTGTAAAGAATATAGAACTTGAGTCAGTAGGAGATGATTTCAAGGGAATAAATAAAATTATAAGAACTAGGAAGAATAAAGGCAGTAATTAGATACATGTGATTTCAAAGCATTCTTTGAAAATATTGTAGAAAAGACAATTCTTCAGATGCTTTAAGAATCAGAAACATTCTTAAATTTTTTTGTTGAGACGATGTTCTAAGATAGAAAACTTAAAGATCTTGATTATGTACACCAAATCTTGAGAGAAGTATTCAATTATATAGACTATCTCTCCCAAATCTCCTACAAAAGAAAAAAGCAGGACTTTGGAAATTTAGTTATTCAGTTGATTACCCTCTGTAGAACACACTAATTGAATTATATGGAATAATCCACTTTAGAGCCTGAAAGCTCACAGTAATCTAGTCCTGATGGAACCTGAGAGTCTCCAGAGAGGCAAACACAAAACAAATCCATAGGTAGTCCCCACAGCTCAGAACAGGGAAAATTAATTAATATACCTTCACATCTTCTGAAAAGAGAGGTTTTAAAAAAGTATTCTTTTTTAATGTCTAGATGTCTTATATGTGGACCACATCACTTCCTATTTATGTAAAAAAGTAACTATTACTTTGATTAATAAAGAAGATGTGGGCATTTCCATTAGATGTATATTGAAACCACTCATTCCTATCTTCCATGTGTTACTCTCATCTCTCTTACATATGCGTATGCGTCTCATATGTGTGTTAGTCTCTTATATTCTCTTACACCTACCATCTCTTTCTCTCTTTGGATTACAATCTGAATGTTTTCCTTATGCCTTCAGTTTATCTAGTCCCTTATTAACTGATGTCTGGAAGTTTTTATTTTAAAAACACATTTTCATCTTAATAAACATATTCATTTTTATTATTTATATTTGTTTTTTTACCTACAGTTTTTTCAGTATATCCTCCTTTTTCTTATAAATGTACTCATTCTGTTATTGTTGATCATTCTAAATATACTTTTAAATCTCTTTTGGATAACTTTACTATCAATAATTCAATTTATCGAATAATTTTTTTTCCATTGATAGCACCAGCTAACACTCTGCAGTGAGTCCCTGGGAGGGTTTTGTGATTTCAGTCCCTGAGTCCATATTGAGAGGGAATTGTCTCCTACCTCTATAAATGATTTTAACCTGAGGTGGAGATTGCTTCTGCGGTAGTTTTATATTTTCCTCTGCTAGTACCCCACAAATTTTAATAGTTCTAAGCCAACTTCACCTTAGATTCTGAGGTTCTGTTTCTGTACTACTTTGGTTATTCAAATTTAAGTTCCACAAGAAGCCTAGATATAGATTTGCAGTTTCTACAAGATTTTCCACCTATCACCAGGGCAGAAGATCTGTTCCCATGTCAGATCCCCAGACAGTATGCCAGGCCTGTCTCTGCAACACTTTGTTAGCTCCTGTCATGAATTGGACAGACTATTTTCAGACATATTTCCCCATTGTACAAAAAGCTTTCCACATGAGCTTCTAAAGCATCTACCATGTGAATACCCTGAGCCTGCTTGGCATCAAGCACCAGTCACTACAATGAATTAAGTTCCCTCTATTTCCTGCTACTTAAAGATTTCCCCTTCCGACTTTGAACTCAGCTTTGTAGTTAATATTTTAAAATTTATATTGTAGTTGACATTTCTATGTATTTCAAGTTAGAAGATGTACTTTCTACATCTGCTTAGTCAGCCGACCTTCCCAGAAATCAAATTTGTGGCATAAAAAAAAAAAAATGGGGGATTTTTGTAGCTACATACCTTACTGAGGTAGTGCTTTACAAGTAAGAAATACTTTCTTCTTGAATTATCAAGTTTTCATTTCTGTTGGCTCCTCCATTTTTGTGGACATTTTTTAACATTTATGAAGCCCTTTATAGTGAAAAATGATACAAGCTCTTAAGTGTATCTGTATCTTGTAGTATATAGAAAGAAACAATCTTATGCTGTCATTTTTTATGATATTTTGCTTTTTCATGAATGATGCCTTAAAGGTAAAGAATCCAAATAGCCTTTCCTTTGTTTCTGTTAAAACCCTTTATTGAGACTGTTTATAGGAAGTCTCTTAGGAATGGAGGTAATTGAGGCAAAAGAAGAACTCTTCAACTTTCTGGACAAAGAGGGCTCTCACACCCCCTGCTGTTCCTGTGAGCCAAGATAAACATGCCTGGCAAAGAGTTCTCACTCCACCCTGTTAAAACTGAGGTGAAGGTGGTGGACTCCACCCAACCTCTGTTCCATTTTTAATATACCTTTGTGATAAAATGTATTGTATCCATTTAAAAAAAATGTCTTGAAGGTGTGGCTGACAAGAAGGAAAGTAATATCCTGCTACTGCTTCCATGTGACCGTCCCTCAGCCCCAGTTCATGGCCCCACCCGCTCTACTCTGACTGTACAACTCAGTCTCCACATTTTGTTCAACAAAAGCAACAACATTCATACTTCACCTGGGAAAATGCCATAGATTGTCCCTAGTCATGTGTGCCCTGGCAAACAGCCAGGTATATGACTGAGCTCACACTGCTCAGTCCCAGGAGGAATATCCGCATACCTCACTTTCCTCAACAAATCGAGGAAATGCTGCACGAATATCAAACGTTTGCAAGTTGAATCACTTTTTGAATGCATTGGAAATTTGCTGTTTAATGGAAGTTGCAGAGGATTATTTATTGAATGGTAAAATTCCTTTATAAAGTAGTAATGGTCCTTTAGATTCTCTGTTTTCCCTTTTAGAATTTTGTGATCTGGTTTTTCTTAAAGAAAGACATGCCTGTAACAATAATTTATCTACTCTAAATTCCACTTGATCTTTGGGTGTTCAGTTTTCTTTAGGGGAATATTAGTACCCCAGACCCAGTAACCTCAGCAGTCCCTTACATATTGAAATGCACTGTCTTCCAAGGCAGTTTAGGGAAGAATTAGAGAAATGACCACGTTGGTGTTATTCTTTCTGATTGCAGCATTCCGTTCCCTAATCTGAAGGAATGTAAATTACCACTATCAGTTTGGGGTTTGTTTGTCTTTTTAGTTAAGGTAACATTGCCACTATCTACTTTTGAACAGCTCCATTTGAGGTTCACCATGGAAATGACCTTGTGACATGGCATAGAAAGCTAGAACCATGGTAAATGGACATTTACCACGTGAGAGTTCTTTCTATGGCTATTCTCCCTGCTTCAATTTTGGTCCAGAGAAAAATCATTATAAAGGTCAGGCATGCCTCTAACAGCTTCATAGGTTAGGACCTTCTTTTTGAATGTTCCCCGGAGCATACAGCACTACATACAACATGCCATTATTTGTTATGAGCACCAGTGATGCCCATCAGGAAATCATGTTGACTCTACTTCCTATACTGGAAAAAAAAAAAGCACTACCAGTTGGTTAGTTTGCTTAGGAAATCATCTATCAATTACTAATGAAGCTAAAGACAATTTTGTGAAGTTGAATTTTCTGATATCAAAAGTTTTTTAGTTAGTAGCCTTCCTTATTATTCCCACTGAGAATAACAAAGAAGTTGGTGCATTCAGGGAGTTCATACATTCACCAGCTCACTCTCAGGATAATCTCAATAACAGAAGGCAGCTAAATAGTGATATTTCAAATGCTAATGAAATACTAGTGGTGTAGTTCAGTTAACTCACACCACAAACCCTGAAACAAATGTAGCTAATATTTTGACTCCCTTGTGACTAAAAAGGTTCTTCCATATTAGTGTAAACATGAAGTCACTGAAGTTTAAAAAGTGTGTAATTCACATCAATGTTATTTCATCTCATTTAATAGCATCAATTAATGTGATAATCAACGTGAAACAATTTGGCAAAAGTCAGAGAACTGATAATCACTTTCGGCATCATTACCGGTTATAGAAATAGTAGCATTGTAAATTCATCTCATCAGCTGACATTGAAAAGGTCATTAGAAGACATCATGAAACACTTTATGCTGGCAAATATGATAACTTATATGGAATTAATACCAAACTGACACAGAAAAAATAGGTAAGAAATACAACCTATTTTTACAAACCTTCCCAGAAAGACAATCTCACATCTAGATGGTTCACCAAATTGAATGATCTCTGCAGTCACATCCAACTTGAGATTCACTGTCATACTAAGGCAGTCTAGGAAATCAGAAAAATGCCCCTTTTTTGGCTGTTCTTTCTGATTGCATCATTCTGTCCATAGTCTGAGGACAGGTGTGCTTCCTGTATCACTGGCATAATTCATCAGTGAATTACCCCAGGATTCAAATATTAAATAACATCTATGGAACATGAAACTCACAGGGGATTAAAAAAAAAAAAAAGGCTTAAGAGACAACCCCCTATGATTTATCAGTCCAGCATAATCTAAATTGGATTTCACAAAATAACAAACACATAGATGAAAAAAAATTATAAATTAGCATGACTATTAGCATGACTAAGTGGGCTACATATCATAAATACATAAATACAAGGATGATTTATTTGTGATTTTAAAAAAGCAATGTAATTTACATTTTTAATTACTTACATTATGTTAATTACATTTACACTAAAAAGGAGGACAATAACATAATTCAGTAGGTTCAGAAAATTTATTTTTTTAAATTCAACATCCTCATGGATTGAGGCTAGCAGTGTCTAGCAAACCAAGGGGACTTCTTAAACTGAGAGCATATTTACAAAAGTTCTACTACAAATATTATCCATACTTGTGATTTTTTTAGCAAGACAAGGATTCCTACTATAACTTTTTTGTTGAAATTATACTGGAAAGCCTAGTAAATGTAATAAAGCAACAAACAGAAATAAAAGGCTTAAGAATTGGAAAAAAATTAGTGTTCATTTATCATTATTAAAATTGATAAGTATATTGTCATGACAATTGAACACAAAGCCCAAAATTAAAAAATTGATTAACTTCTACATACTAATATTAAAGGAATCAGAATGAAACTTTGTTAACTCCATGCATTAAAAGCATCCGCTTCCCAGATACCTGTACAGAAATTTAAAGAATAAACATCAAGAAATGACTATTTTAATAGTAGCAATCTGATGACATAAGTGCTTAAAAATTGACACAAAATCATGTATCATGTAAATACAACTAATTCTTAATAATTATTTCTTAAAACCAATACCAAAATCTTTGTTCCTCTTCCTCTCTTTTTTGGGCTACTACATCTCTTAAAAAGAAAATATCACAGCTACTTGAAAATTCACCAGTGATTCCTTAATAACATCAGAAAATAGGAATGGAATTCAGGAAACTTTCTACGGAAACCACTGGTTTGAAACTGATTTTATGTCTTAGAGGGGGAGTACCAATAGAGAACAAATTAATACATAGTTTTTCCTGAATCTCTTAAAGGCATAATCCTCCAGGTAATCAAACAGCTTCATGTACAATGTCTTATCACAAGGTGTCCGGAAAGGCAATTTTGAACTAATAGAGAACTTCTGAAAATCACCTCACAGGATGTTTACAGTACTCAATTAAGTGAGTTTCTGATGAATTTCCTAGATGCTGGGGTCAGGGGGTCAGGGCCAGGTACCAACTTCAAGTCTTCTTTTGTACTTTTACATACAATTCCTCACTCACAGTAGTTCTAGCTACCTGTGAGAAGGTTCTGCAAGACCAAGAGCTGGGATTTGGCCATCTGCACATAGAACACAAATGAATTACCCAGAGTGTTATGGCAAAAGAATTTGAACTTAAGAATTTGGGGCAATCTGCACAGGTTACAAATGGTTTGTGAAAGTAGTAAGGGGTAAAAAAGGAAATTTAAAAAAAAAACTTACTGGTATAATTACATTGGACAATATAAGCACATTCCAGTCAATCCACTTCATAGACATGATCTCACTGGTCTCCCCAACATCCTTACAAGGAAATGAGGGGGATGAGTGCAACTCCACCCTTTAAGTCAAGAGTCCCATCCTTCACTCCCACTTGTGGGTAGCAGTGGGTGGAACAAATTTAAACAGAGGAGCAAATTACCATCATCCTTATTTTTGAGCCCTCATCATGTGGATGAACAAGTTCGTCTTTCCCTGCTTACAGCCATACAGTTCCCAAAACAAATTGTCTCTAATGCTGGGGACTAACTCATTGACCAGTGATAATTCTCAAACAACTGCTGGTTTGTTTCTCAATCACTGTTTGGCCATGCTTAGTTGGCCTCAATACTATGTAACGTAACTGCTTAGGATAAAATGTTGCTCATTGGCCAGGAGGAGATTTTTTTAAAAGGAAGACAATGGTAAATACAGAAAAAGGAGACATTTTGTACTTTTGCACTAGAAGGATATGTTGCTAGCACTGTGCTCATCCAGAAGCCAAGATTTGAAACCAGGAAAAGCAAACATATCGGCCATCTGGAAGTTCTCCCAGATCATAAATTAGATCTCCATTTTTCTGCTGTGTTTTTTTTTTCCTGAAACAAATTGCTTAAGATTTGTGTCCTTCATATGTGTGATTTTTTTTTAATCTGTGGCAAACGCCTTCAAATTAGTCAACAGAACATTTAAAGTAATTTAAAGTTGAGGAGAGGTCATTGGAAAAGAGAAATAATACAAATTTATTGAATAGAATTTTTCACACTAGGAAATACAAGATAATTTATCTAAAAACCAACTCTTTAGGATTCAAGTTGAAATTTGTTTCAACGTTTCTTTCTCCCACTACAAATAAAAATGTCCCAAATATTAAAGGTTGAAAAGCACAGATCATCCTCCATATAAATGCCCTATAGACAGAGATGCCCTATTCACATATGGATAGCCCTTATAGATATAGAACTCAGCAGTGTCTAACAGTCATCTACCATGAGCACCATATGTGACATACTGATACATTATTTCACTAGAGATTTCAGGGTTTAAGAAAATAGCCTGAGGAATCAGACTGCTCCTTTCTTAGTTAAGGCTGCAATCTTTGATATCCAAGGTGTACTTGAAAACACTCATTCAGTAATTTTAAAAGCCACAGGAGATCAGTTTAAGAATATGAAATGATATTACTACCAGTTGTCCTTTTCTGTGTTTGATCCACATGGAAGCTGGACACAAGAAGTGATCATAAAAGAAAAGGAGAATAAGTGGGCAGCATTCCCATCAATGTTCTCCCTTCAGATTTTATTTCTCTCTGCTCTCTATAAGTCCCAGAAAACAGGAAAATTACATCTGCTCAAAACATGGTGGAAAGTCTCCATCATCTTTCTATGATGTCATTTCAGCTTGATGTTAGGCTATTTCATCTCATATATCAATAGCAGCCCATTAGATTACTGAAACCAGCAACATGAAATGAAGTTCTTGATAGCAAATGAAGAACCTTAAAGTGGAAGTTGCATTACTTCACTCTTTCTAACTTGCTATATGATCTGGAGCAAGTCACTTAACTTTGCTAAGTCTTGCTTACCTGTCTATCAACTGAGACAGGTAAGATTAAATATCTCAACAGATCTTTCCAAATTATCCTAGTCTTTTTCTAAATCAATTTGTTGTTAGAAAAGTTTCAATCTGTTTCTATATGGCAATGTCCAAGTCAGAATCTCTATTTGGGATAGAGAGTGAAGTAAGCCAACAACATTTACAAGATGAATTATTTAAAAGATACATGAATATGGATTGGGGTGTAATTTTACTGTCCAGAGAAATTTCCATTGCTGAGTTACTTCATTAGCAACTATTACTTCACCTGTCCCTGGCTGAGATTTTCCAGTAACACTAGGTCTGCAATTACAGATTCTATTTTCTGTGAAAAATCTCTTGTGTTTTCCATCTGCAAAATTTTCATACCAATGGCCTGTTCCTTAGGGATTCAAAGGAGACTGGAAGATTAAAGAAGAAAATAAGATTTATGTAGAAAGAGTTTCAGCCTGGGGAGTGTATTTAGTCTAGAAACAAAAACTCTGACGTGTGGCTGACTTAGTAAAAGTCATCAAGAATATGAAAGACCAGCTGTTCTATAATTCTTCAGAGATGAGAACCCAAGGAAACTTCTTTCAGTTAATGAAGGTGGTGTGTTGGGTTAGACTTAAAGGAGAATTCCCTGTTTGGGCCTCTGAAACAAATCACTAAAGGACAGATTCACTACCTCTCCACGATGTCTTGAGACTTGGGGTAGACATGACAATAAAATTATCTCGTGTATTAACACATTGTATGCGGGAAACATATTCATACGTTTTACGTTGACTGGTAACTACCCGCAAACAATAATTACCATTATATTCAGGTTCTGGACTAAATATACAACTAAATATATTATATTTGTTATCTCCTTTCTTTAGCATGACAGCCTTATGAGAGAAATGTTATTTTTATTCTCACTTTATAGATGTGAAGACTAAGATTTGTTAATAGCTAGCAAACAGAGGAACTGGAATATGAACCCAGAAATTTGGACTAATGAGTCAGCGCTCTTCACCTTTAGGATCTCCTGCCTTTCTGCAAAGGATTGATTCTTGTTCAGTTAATAGCTGATATATTTGGAATAAGGGAGCTATTGGATTAGATCTTCAAACATAGTGAGACCTCTGATTCAAAGAAATAACTGACATTCTCCATCTTCATTAACCCTAAAATAATTAAAATGGCATAAGTGACTTGCAACTTAGTAAAGAGCACAGAGCAGATAAGAACTTACTAGCTTTGTGACCTGAGGCATGGCACTCAACCTCTCTGATACTCAGTTTCCTCTTCCACATATTCAACAATTTTCATTGAGCACCTAATTCTATCAAAAATTCAATAGTGAATAAAACTGGAAAAGGAGATGTCTATGTCACAGTGTTGTGCTCACCACTCAACATGCTCCTTGCCTGCTTTCCCTTCTGCACAAGGGGGCTGATATTACAGAGGAAGAAGTTTTTCACCTGAAGGGTTGGAATATTCTTCTAAGTGCAGAAAGGAAGAATAAAGAATTGCTATCTTCTAAGTAAAAGATGCTTTTTGCAGGAAAAGACCAGAAAGTAAAACCACCAAGAGAGCTATTGCTTTCTCCCTTGGACTCTCACAGAACATTTACATACCCCTATTACAGTGTTTAACACATTTTAATTATTCTTTTACAAGTCTTTCTCTCCCAAGAGACTCTGGATACTAGAAAAAAAATCTATCCTTTGCTTTATTCTGTATTTACCAAAACATTATCAACCCCAGGTTTTGGTATATCCTAGGCACTCAGAAATGAATATTCTATTCTTTTTTAAAGATTTATTCATTTTTGCTTACAAGCTGGAGTACAGGCCAGAGGCATGGGGTGGCGAGAGGGTTCACCAGAGACAGAGTGGGGCGCAGAACAGGCAGATCGACGGAAACACACTGCTGAGGGGAGCAGTGGGTGAGGCAGGAGAGGTCTGCCACGCCATGTGGGAATCTCCCCGGCCCGGGGTCGAACTCACGTAGCCACTGCTGACAGCTCCACAGCGCAGCGCCCAACTGCCGCACCACGGGGGAGGCCCAAATATTTTTTTTTTGCCATGAAAATATTTATTTGTGGATAATCATAAGTTGACAGGACCCATGCAAAACACGCACAGCCTCTGTAATGCTGAGGACCTTTGGCTTATAAAAATACCCACCCATGCATAGTATACAGGGACTGTTTATTGCTATAAATTATATATGAACAGAGTCTCCTGGTTGGAAAAAGGAGAATAAAGTCACAGGAGAGGAAATATAAATTGACACTTACTTCACATACTAAGACAAAAAGACCATTCATTGAAAACGGAAATCGCATTTTGCTTTATTTAGACGTGGGAAGAACTACAATTAGTCACAATATGTAAGCATCTTTCATGGCTGTTCACAACCTCCAGAACTCCCTTTTTAGCAACTCTTGAGAGAGAGAATAAATTCTAGTTTGTTAAAAGGAGTGGGTGGTCCTGCTGGAAAGCAGGTGGATAGAGCTACATGATTTCTTCCAGCCTGAACCTCAGTGACTCGGTGACTCCAAAAGAACCCTTGGGAAGTCTTCCAGTCAAATGATTCTTTCCAGTCGCCCTGACTTTGCTGTGAACAAGCTCACATTAAAAGAAAAGCCCAGATATTTAATCCAATACAGTCATGTTTCAAATATTCCATTTTGACATCAGTGGATTTTTTCAGCATAGCAGAAGTAATGTAAAGTTAAACTAGTAATGACTGTGACTTTGCCTCTTACAACACCAAACAATGGGTTTAAAAATCTAACACTTCAGGGCCTCCCTGGTGGCGCAGCGGTTGAGCGCTGTGCTGTGGAGCTGTGGGCACAATGTGAGTTCGACGCCAGGCAGTGGAGAATCCCGCGGTGCAGCAGACCTCTCCTGCCTCGCCCGCTGCTCCCCTCAGCAGTGTATTTCTGACCTGCCTGTTCTGCTCCCCACTCTGTCTCTGGTGAACCCTCTCGCCGCCCCACGCCTCTGGTCTGTACCCCAGCTTGTATGTATAAATAAATAAATCTTTAAAAAAAAAAAAAACTAACACTTCATAAAACTAGGTTTGGAGGCCAAGATCTGAAGTAAGCTAATTTTTTAAAAGTGAATTGACTAAGTGAACCTGTCAAACAGGCTTAGGCCCTGGGGCCTTACTTTGGTGTCATCAGGTCTGAAAACCTATAGTGCCCTGCATTCCCCCAAGCGTTTCAGTAGCAGGCGATAAAACCAAACATGCCACAGGGACCACATTTAGAGTATGGATTTCTGAGAGGGGCTCTCCTCTCAAATTTAATAACTATATATATCAAGTACCTCCTAGGTACATGACATTTATAGACAATTTCTATAATTCTAAAAACAATCCTGAAAGTCAGGAACCATTATTCTCATTTATGTCTGTAGAAATGAGGCTTCAGAGAGGTTACACAAACTGCCCAACACTATCGAGATAGTCAGAATGCCAACCCAAATGTATCTCTCTACTTGTCTTCCTAAAGTAGGAAGGCTGTATGCTTGGCTACTTACAAGCATTTGAACCCTCAAACTGTGAAAAATAGATCAGTAGAAATAAAGCATTATTGAGTGAATAACTGTCATTCTTTTCTAAGAGTTTGTTACTTTGGTTCAAATCAATTCCTTTCTCCTATTAAATCAGAGTTTTCGATCTCAATAATCCATTTACAATTGCTATTTGTGAATTGTCAGTATTATTTTTATGATAGAGTTTAAAGTAGAGTACCACCTTTTCTTTATAATGTCTGAATTTGGCACTTGGTAGAATAATTTTCTGAACGGGAATTGTGCTTCCATTACCTAATTGCAAAAAGTTGCCAGAATTCTAAAAGGCTCTGGGAAGGGGAAGCAGTACAAGTGGACCTCAAGATTTCGCTCTTAAAAGAAATGGAAATATTACTGGATTGAATTGTCATCTTATTTATTGGTGTAATTGCAGCTGCAAGGGGAGAATAAAAAGGCAATACTTGTATCCCATTGTCTCCAGTGAAACCTAGAGCTGAATAATGTTATTCACAAAGAAAATATTTTGGAGTATTTTGCAAATTTTACCATCTTCCAATTAATGTACTAATGCAATGCCTTACTCTAAGGAATAAAAAAAAATTTTCTCAATGTACTAAAGAATTTAAGAAAAAAATGATGTCTGTAAGCTAAGATGAAAATTGAGACATAAGAAATAAAAAACAAATGCAAAATTATTAACAGCTGATGAAACTGCTTAACGCTGTCTTACCATCATCAAAAGTAGCAATAAGAAATAAGAATTGATAAACCCTTGCAATGACAAAATATGAATTTGTATCAAATGCCAGCCACACTTTTCAATCTTTCACTTTGAATTTTACTTTATGTACATAAACATGAAATAATATTCATTTAGTTGTATTATACTGGATAATAAAATTAGGATACTACTTCTACCTTTAAAAATACGTCTTTCTCAGTTTCCTCATGAACTTAAAAATTCATCAAATAAAACTGTCAAATGTGAAGAAAAAAATGAGACATCCTTCCCTGCATGGGATATGCCACCCCTTCTGTTTATTTTTCTTCATTTTCTTCATATTATAATATTTGAGTTTTTAAGAAAATTTTCCTACACTGGCTTTCCATTTATAATTCTCCTGATGGCTTTCCATATAGAATAAAAGTTATTTTTCATTCCAAACATGTAGAACTTAACTTCTGGACACTAAAAGTCTATGGCCAAATCCTACTGATGTGCTTACTTAAGTGTGTTATATGGTAATAAACAGAATAACTTCCTAAGAACAATACTAACTCACCTACCATAAAAGTATTCTGTGAATTAAAAGATATTCAGCTGAGGACTTGCCAACATTTCCAACCATATAAGGGTTTTTCTCTTGTCTCATTTTGTTCAATATTTCACAAAGTAATTGTGTCTCTAATAAATGTTTTCATATTTTCCCTCTTCATCAAATGCTAGAAAAGAAATTCCCCCCAAATCACCTATTTATGAAAATTTTGCCCCATTTCATTACAACTAATCATGTGAATTGATCCTAAAATATTCCAGACAATACAACTAAATGTAAAGATGGTGTTGTCTCCTCAAAACAATAGACAATTCATTGTCTATAAATTTGTCTTTTGATCAAAGACCTGTAGTCAACTCTTAATAGAAATTAGCACAATAACATCTAACATTAGTGATTTACTTTATTTTAACCTAGAAGAAAACATTTTACAACATATGAAAATGAAGATAAGAGAACAATAAAGTAACCAATTATTTATATCACTTCAGGCTGGTGGTTTAATAGAGTTCAGATATTGTAAATCCAGAAAAGGTAGAACCTGAAGAGAGGGCTATACTAAAGTCAGAAACCAGAGAAATGCCTTCTTTCCCCTACCCTAAGGCGAAGGTGAAGCTGCAGGAGGAAGCTTTCCAAAGCCCAGAGGCAGGAAAATAAAATCTTAAAAGCAGGAAAATATTAGAGTCCAGCTGACTGGGTCATATAGTGGGACATTCCTGCTATTAGTGCTCAATGTGGACATTTTTTTCAAGTGCCTGTTGGCCATCTGGATGTCTTCTTTGTGGACTGGGAAAACAGGGACCCCAATGGTCTACGGTGAAGGGATAGGGTGTTTTGGTGGTGGGCATGGTGTGGTGACATGCATCTGAAGAGGTGTGAAAACTATTCCCTAAATCATATGCAGCATTTAAACCAATGTCATCGCAATAATATAAAAACATAGTGTGATCACCACAAACACCCTGACTGACACTCTAACTGTCCATCTCTGAAAGTCCAAAGGCAATGGAGCTACCTAGCAGCAGGTAGATCAGTGGTTGCCACATCAGAGAAATAAAATATCAATCCTATCTGCCTTCACCACCTTTCTGACATTAGACAAGTCATTGAAACTCTTTCAGTCCCATCTCCTAATCTGTAAGGTATTGATGGCAATGATAATGATTGTGCAAAGCATTGTAAGACAGTGAAGATAAAAAAGTACTTTGTGCGCTAAGCACTATGCAGATGTTATTCTCCATTGCTCACACTGTGTCTGTGTGTACTATTATTGTGGACTAAATAATTCTAAAACTTTTTCACAGACACAGAGGGTAGATGGGAGAATTGCGCCCGGTGGGATGAGTTTGGGAGGGAGAGCTGTGCCTGGGCAGGAGGCTGCAGCTGTCCACACAGGCACACCTGTGATTACACACAATAGGTGTTGATAGCTTTAAGACTCTATATTGCACTTTGCATGCCTTTTAATTGCTTGCTGATCAACATGATGTGGACCAGAAAAAACTGATACCACACTTATTCGGGGCTCAAACTGAGAAACTGTATTTCAGTGAGGCTTTGGTAAAAAAACTTACAGAAACTTATGATAACAACTTAGTATGTTGCTGTAAAAATTAATGAAGTCATTTGGAGATTTGGGGAATAATTGTATAGCCACTATCATATAATAACTCATATACTCTGCATCTTCCAAAGCACTTGATGAATTATTTTATCCATAAACTGCCTGTAAAAGAAAGCAGCCCAGTGAAAATATTTTGTTTAAGATTCCATCAACCAGCTGTTGCAAACCCACCAACACTGCCTCACCAGTTGGATCATCAGTGCTCACACAAGACCCTAAAGATTCAGAGAGAAAATGTTCCAAATGGCTAAAGGTTTGACTGCATTTTGTGTTCTTATACAGTGGAAGTCTGAAATGTATGCTATATGTGGAAATGTATATTCTCAAAGCATATCTGATATAGTGTATTCATTTCCTATAGTACTGTAACAAATTACCACAAGCTTATTTATTTATTTATGCATACAAGAGCTGGGATATAGGTCAGAGGTATTGGGGAGGTAAGAGGATTCACCAGAGACAGAGTGGGGAGCAGAACAAGTGGATTGACCGAAATACACTGCTGAGGGGAGTTGCGCGTGAGACAGGAGAGGTCTGCTGTGCCATGTGGGAAGCTCCCTGGCTGGGGATTGAACTCATGCTGCAGTGGCTGCGATAGCTTCAGGGTGACACTTAACCCCTTGCACCACCAGGGAGGTAATGACATTTCTTTTTAATTATAAAATGGTTTTCCCATCACTTCAAGTTGCTCACAGATGAAGAAAATCAAAACAACAAACCAAACTGCTCAGAGAGGCGGAAAATCCTCACAACCGTAGAGAAAACTTCAGGTTACTATTTATACTCTCCTTCCTAAATATTTTTCTTTAAAATATATAATAGTTTAAATGTATGGCCTTAAAAAACACACCATTATGGGTACTTTGTAGTAATACGTTTCACATAAGATATGAACCAGATAACCACAGAAAAAGCAAACCAAAGAACTGGAGAAACTAATAGATCAGCATTTCCCAAAATATATTCCAGAGAATATTAGGAACTTAATAGACATTACGAGAGAGAGAGAGAGAGAGAGAGAGAGAGAGAGAGAGAGAGAGAGAGAGAGAGAGAGAGAGAGAGAGAAATGCCAATAAAATTAAAAGAAATTTTTAATATAAGATTTCTCAGAGACTGTGCTTTGAGAAACTTAAGGGAGATTTATATTAAGCAATCCTAATTTATTTACTGAAAAAAATCTTTTTTTTTTTTTCCCCTGAGAACATCTCATAAGACTAGTGATATAAGGAACATATTTTGGGAAACTCTGATCTACCTAGATTAGAAAAAATTTATTTTCCTCAGACTAAGGAGAACAAACTCTAGGGTGATTATACTTCAAAATACATACTATCGTATTTTTTTAAAGATTTATTTATTTTATGCATACAAGCTGTAGCCCAGAGGTGTGGAGTGGTGAGAGGATTCACCAGAGACACAGTAAGGAGCAAAGGGGAGCAGCGGCCGAGGCAGGAAAGTTCTGCTGCACCATGTGGGAAGGTTCCTGGCCAGGGATCGAACTTGTGCTGCAGTGGCTCTGGATAGCTTCATACTGCTGAGACTTAACCCCTTGTGCCACCAGGGAGGCCCCATACTATCATATTTTTTAAGTACCTAGATGCAGACTGTCTTTTCTGGATTAACATTGTTATTCACTGACTTGCACCCCAGGTGCTTAAAAAATATTACTGGATTCAAATGGTAAATGAACATAAAAGACAGTGTAGAAATTCCTTTACTGACCATAGCATGGTTTATATTGGCTACTTCTTTGCTTTGGGAAGTAATTAACTTCTTTTTACTTTAACTCCAAAAACTCAGTAGAACATAGGCCATTATAATCTAAAAACAATCTTTGCCCAAGCTGATATCACCTCCAGAGCACGAATGGACAGCTGTTGAAATTCATGAAATCAGCAAACAGGATATTTTCCTTAGTGAACTCTTACTTCCTCTCCATGAGCAGTACATAAATATGCAAAGTGCTTCCAAAAGGAGATGAAGGTCATGAACTGAAAATTAGTTCTTTTGTCAAATTTCATTTTTCTAGCAGCTACTGTATTTGGCTTCACATGAATTTGTGAAAATGAATGAGACAGTATGACCAAAACTGACTGAACCAGAGTGACTAAGAAATATGAAACAACAAAACATTATCAGTTTTGGCTTTCAGAAGGATATAAGAGATGTAGAAAACGTAACATGAGGAGTGCTTGTGTAGGGGACATTGTCCAATTGTTGCGTGAACTTGGGCAAATTACTTTCCAATTAAGTAGGTGAAATCATCTATTGCTTTGCTACTCAAAGTGTGATGCATGAGGTCACCAGCGACCTTGTTAGAAACACAGAAGGAAATTCAGCTCTCACCCAGACTTACAGCATTAGAATCAGCAAGAACCATTAACATTAGAATTAAACAAGAACCCCAGATAAAATGCTGTTTTTCTAACTGTTCCTAACACTTCCTACCACACCCCTGTCTTCTCTCACCACCACTCTACCACCCAAGTAGAAGAAGAACCTAAGGGCAAAATTAGCAGGAAGGATTAGTTTTCCAAAAATTTTGGTAATCCAAGCCCTCTCTTTTGACAGATAAAGGAAACTGAGTCTCAGAGAGGTAAAGTAGATTTCCTGAAAGCACACAGCTAATTTGTAGCAGAACCCAGATTTCACTGTTAGTTTTTCCAGTGTAGTCCATTATACTATTTCAACGAAAATGTTACCAAAGTGGTGGGATTATATTGCCAAGTGTTAATGTTACAACAAATGAACAGCAATGCTTTTATTCTCATGGAAAAGCCCTTTTTTAAGCTTAAAAATGACTGCTTTTTAATGAAATTATATTTTTCCTGGAGGGACTTAGAAAAGAATCGAGTTACAGGGTGTCTCATTCCTCTTCCAGGCCATAGCAAAGCCTCTGTACTCCAGCCAGAGGCTTACTCTGCCCTCCCTCCCTGTCAACACTAACCCTCAGCACACACTCACCACGACGTGAAATTCAATTATGAATAATAGCACAAACCACATGATCCAGGATGCTCACAAGTCCAGTTTCAATCAATAACCCCTTCAGCAACCAGTATTTACCTTGTCTGAAACAACTGGAACCTTCTGTACCTTGAACACTGAAAGCCAAATAAAACTCAAAAGTAAACTAATGTTACTTTAATTAAATTTTTTTAAACAAATATATCTCAAATAGCCACAAAGATATATATATATATATATATTTCCATTTGTTGAGAGAATATTATGATTACATTTAAACAAATTTCACTAATTTAATATTGAGTATAATGAGCATTTGTATGTTTCTTGGTAACAAGTGTCTCTTTTCCCCTTGAGGCTATATTTTCTTTTCCATTCTGTTCCCACTTTTCTTTTCAATATTCTCACTGAGTGGTGACTTAGAAACAGGGGAGATGAGTACACAAAAATCAGGGAGAGGAACAAAAGTATTTGAATGAGTGATTGAGCATGCTGTCTTTGGCCTTAGTTTGTCAGTTACTTTCTTCCATTTACTTCAAAACTATTTTGGGTTTTGCTGGACCAAAAGTTACCATACTAAACTTTAAACAAAGAAAACAATTGCATAGTATCATGTTTACCTTTTGATTTCTTTTCATTCTCCTTCATAACATTATCATCTGAAAATTGTCAAATCAAATATGTCAAACAAAAAATTAATTTCAGTATTTATTTTATTTTTGATAAATCTAAAATTTTCTCCTCACTTCAATTATTTGTTCCCTATAAATCTTTGTAAATTTGTAGTATTCTTTTTCTTAACCTCTTTTTCTTAACCTTTTCTCTTTATTTTTATACTATATTACAGAACTTCTTTTGACAGGCCAGCAGCCCTCAGTGTTGGTAAGATTAGGTGATATACATTAACGATTATAGCCAAGATCTAGAATGTAGGTAAGAAGTAAAGAATAGGTGAAAATGCATATTCCTTATCAAGAAAATTTTGACTATTGGCAGAAGTAAAAACTGCGATGGATCCATGTAAAAACAGATGTTATAAGGATATAATTAACAACTTCTACAATTGATCTCTTTTTTTTAAGTAATAAAACATTTTAAGCCACAATCCATCCAAAATAATAAATATAATTTCATACCAACATTCTCTAGCATTCTATTCAATGGTAATATAAAAACCACAAAAAAAATTATAAATTTTCTGGTGGCCACATTTAAAAAGCAAAGAGAAACAGGTAAAATTACCTTTAGTACTATATTTTATTTAACCCAACATGTCTGAAATATTATCACATCAAACATGTAATCAAAATTTAAAATTATTTTTTAAAGATTTATTTATGCATACAAGAGCTGGGATGTAGGCCATAGGTGTGGGGTGGTGAGAGGATTCATCAGAGACGGTGGGGAGCAGAACAGGCAGATTGATTGAAATACACTGCTGAGGGGAGCAGTGGGCGAGGCAGGAGAGGCCTGCTGCGCCACATGGTAAGTTCCCTGGCCTGGGATAGAACTGGTGCTGCTGTGGCTGTGGCTAGCTTCATAGGCTGAGACTTAACCCCTGCACCACCAGGGAGGCCCAAAATTTAAAATTATTAATGTAGTTTTCAGATTAGTCAGAGTGGTCACACAGTATGCTAATCTAGAAGATTAAGTGGAGAAAATTATTGAAAATTATTAGAATTTAGAGAATATCAAGAACTTTTTTTAATTGAAAAAGTCATTCTCGGTTTCACTTATAACAGGAGTATAAGGAAACCAAACAGGAGAGAGACACTGGGGGGGGGGGGTGTGGAGGGAAGGAAAAGGGCACAAAATGGAATAGAAAAGAACACAAGGGACCATGGAGATGGATCACGGGTGAATTGGTGGTGGGCTACCCAAGGGGAATACGAAATGTAAAAGACATAAAAAACAATAAAAATATATAAAAAAATAAAAAAACAAAAAGTCATTCTCAGTAATAAACCAACACAAGACCTAAAATAATTGATTGTAATGGCCTCATGCTTTTTGTATCAATAAATCTCAATATTTTTGTATCAATAAAATAAAAACTGGAGGTTTTTCTCATTACTAATTTTTCTATGAGTGAGATTTGCAGTTAGTTGTCATTTCTCCATTTAAGAAATTTTAAATTAAAGTAATTTAAAATTATAACACCCAATGGTGGATGTGTTCATATTACCTCTCCCCCCTCCCCCATTTGTCCCTAACTTGACACTACAAAACTTTCTAATCACTTTTCTTGATTGTTTCCTTCTTTTTCATATGTGTCCCATAGAATATAAGCTCTCCTAGGGCAGGAACCATAGATCATGTTCACTGCTATATCCTGTCCTCCTTCCTGGTACATGAGAATCACTCAGTATTTGTTAAAATTAAAGGAGCATCAACTAGGTCAGTATAAATACAGCCTTTTTCATTAGTAATATATACTAGGATTCTGGGCCTCCCTGGTGGCACATGGGGTTAAGTCTCAGCACTATGAAGTTATCTGCAAGCCACTGCAGCATGAGTTCTGGTCAGGGAGATTCCCACATGGTGCAGCAGGCCTCTTCTGTCTCACCCGCTGTTCCCCTCAGCAGTGTATTTCAGTAGATCTGCCTGTTCTGCTCCCCACTCTGTCTCTGGTGAATCCTCTTACCCCCCCCTTCTCTGGCCTGCACCCCAGCTCTTGTATGCATAAAGAACCCTTAAAAAATGTACACTAGGATTCTAAATATTGCTTATTCTAAAATGAATTGAACAAAGCAGAGAGTGTAAATGTATCAAAAGTTTCAACTTCTGTATCCTGTTCCTAGTTGCTTAAGAATAAACTTTTCCTCCAAATGTCAAGATAAAGGAGATTTAAAAAGCTTGTCTGTATCCCATCCCCGGGGCTAAGCAGGATCTGCTAGGTTCATCTACCACATGAAGCCTGGTCCAAAGAGTAAGATTCTGAGAGCTGGCTTATTTTCATCCCTAGTAACCAACAGCCATTCATCAGGAAGAGACGTTGGAAGAAGGTCAAAGAGAAACCAAAAGTGGAAGAGCACAACTGAGAATATCCAAAAATCTGTCTGTTCAGAGAGCACAGTGCCCAAAGGGTTGGAGGTATATTTGCATGTGGCCAGAGGCTCACCGGACACTAGACCTGCAGGGCCCCTCAGCACACACAATGAAAGACCATTCTGCTGGCCCTGGGGTCACATGATTACTGCATCATCATAAGAGAAATTAAAATGAGCTATGCTCGCTAAACCAGTTTATGACTACCAGACCCTATGGTTGCAACCACAATAGGAACAGGGGTCTTTATTTGGAACTCATGTAACTTATTTAGGGATAACTGACTCAGATCTACTTTGTCATGCTTTCACCAACCCACTCTCAAATCTATGTCTTCTTAAGTTTAAAATTTTAATATGCAGAAATTTGGCCAGTTTGCGATTTTCCCCAATTGAAATAAACTAAACTTTTAAAACCTGAGTGCTCATTTGAGGTATGAAATGTCCCCTGTTAAGTACATGAGACATTTCAGAAGTAGCTGCTATAAAGAAACCTTTGATAGGATTAGATCTGCTAATAAACTTTACAGGCTTTTTACTCAAAATTAAATTAGTCAGATTAGGAAGTTACAAGGAAAACAACCAAATTGTTTAAAATACTAGCATTCCCTATAGAGACAGGGAAAGCTGAGATAAAAACAAGTTTTATGTAGTTAACTAAAATTTTTTTGGCACATGAGAGGTGGTTTGAGACTCTTTCAGCACCTATGAGTAATTTTACCTTGAAAAATACACAATTCTAACAATGAAGGTTCTAAATTCTCACTGACAACACACAGTCAAAAGAGACATGAGGTTCTCAAGAGTCATGCAGCTGCTTACATCTGGAAGGTAATTTCTTTGGAAAGTTATGGATACACGTCCATGAGTTTCTTCTTCACTTCTTTACACATGACCTTCTTCAAACCAAATTGTATTTTCCCTCCATATTGATAGCACTACTGCTAGCTGGTCAACTCAGAACACAAATATGAGTGTAAGAGAAATACAAGAATCGATGACCAAGAAGGACCTAGGTTAAAGCTTTCAACAGTTATTTATTCAAAAGGAAATGTGATAAATCTTATTGTCATTAATAGGTCACTCTGTGTAATGACATAGTCAATATGTCTTCTCTCTGTCAATCTAGTTGAAGAGAGAAGACAAAGACAATGAGAATCTAAAGCACTCCATTAACACAAAAATACAATAGTAGCCTACAGACTATCACTTCAGTGTTTAATGTTCTTTGTAGCACTTGTACAGCACAAATATGGAACTGCTTTGTCTGTTTACTTATTGTAAATTAATGTATTGCTTATAATGTATCTCTCCCACTACAATGCATGGGAGGAGGGATTTGGTCTATGCTCCCATTGCCAACCAAAACCCTCATTTTGGTTGACTGATCATATAACAATAAATAAAACAGATCACCTACAGTTACAATTACATATCACTACTTGAAGAGTGATACTAACAGTTCTAAACAGTTGGAGGAAGAGTAGAGTGAGAACCATTGACAAAGAAAGCTCCATAAGTGTAGAAAGGATTTATCTTAAAGAAGTGGAGAAAGAAGATTGCCAAAATGAGGTAAGATGGTGATAGGATAGCTGCTAAATGTCTCCACATGAGAAATGTTCACTACTAAATCCTCCCCTTAAGATACACCCCTCTTTTCATCAAAAATAGCACTCTCTATCACATTTGCCCACAACTCTGCAGACACCTAAAGCTCCTGTCTCCCTTCACTACTAGCCTATAGTCAAGAAGTAAGCAAGTTCTAAAGACTACTTCAGGCATTTTGCTGTCATCTTTACCCACTCCTCTACTCACACTGCCAACATCTTGACCAAGCCCTCATGAACATTTTCTTGAACTATTCCAACAGCCTCTGAACTGCTCTTCAAAACCCCCAAACCTCGCAAGAATTTCTTGTCACAATTCTGCCTGTGTGTGACACTGGACAGAGAGCACAATTCTCTCTATGCCTTAGTCTTTTCATCTATAATATGAAGAACTAGGATGGACTGAATTGCCTCCACCATCTCTTCCTACTCTCATGTCACAGAAGCCTGTGATATCTCTACTCTGCAGAATCTAGCTCTGTGCTTTGGACAGAGAGAATACACAAAGGTCATTTTAATTATTAGTTTCCAGATAATACTACTGAAAAAGTATCTGAGAGCTTCAAATCAAAGACCCTTTAAAGATAGGACTAATTAGTATTCACAGAAGAAAAGGGTGAAGGGTGTGGGTGAATCTGGGAAAGGGGGACAATGTTATGGTGGAGGATAGAAGTGGACTTTTAGTGGTGAACTTAATGTAGTATATATGCATGTTGGTTTTCAATGATGTGCCCCTGACAGTTTTATAATGTTATAAAGCAATGTTTTCAATAAAAAAAAAGACAGAATCAAACCAATAACAAACCCTAGAAATCTCATTGTAGAATTGAGGCTATACTACATAGAGGGTGGGGGGCAAGTGGAGAGCAGGGTGCAGAGGGGTTCAGTGGATGATGAAGGAGGACCAAGGGTGCCTTGGTAGGCATGGTGTGTTTATGCAAACCCAAAAAGGTGTGAGCCTATACCTCTGAATCATATACAGCCAATGTAAGCCAATGTTACCTCAATAAAAGAAAAAAAAAAGGACATAAGAAAAGTATTTCTTTCTGAGGCTTTATCTTACCTTTTCAAATGCATTTTCACTCTGAGCACAGAGCTTTCTCCATTCTAAGCATGGAGGAATATTAACTCTAGCAATGTGTGTGCTCGGCATCTGGACCATATTTTGTTTACCTGGTGAAGTTCCATGTCCATAGACATCTGGGATATCTGACTGGCTGGTCCTTAAAAAGTTCTAGTAGCTTCCCATATCTAGATCTCCCCACCAATCTCCCCATAGCTTCATGATTTTTGAGATAGCTTCCTAAATTCAGGAGGAATTTGTTTGTAAGAACAAAAGCAAAACAAGAGGAATATTTAGACAATAGTATAAGTTTCCTTTCCTCCAGACCAGTGGACAGCATCTAAACCATAGCAAGACCTGGCTGAGGGAACTGGGAAACAGAAAAATTCACTGTTTTAGTTTAGTCTATTAAGCACAGTATCAGCCTTGAATTCATTTGGTTTCAATTTATCTTTCACAAAACACACATAGAGTGAAAGATCTGATGCTTGTGTTTTCATTTCTGTCTGCAAATTTCACCCCATTTAAAACATAAAAGAAAAAAAGATAATGGTGCTGGCCAGAGCCAAACACAATATGGGTAAATACATTGCAAACTTTCCCTTAGAAAGCATTACCCCTAGCCTTTACTTTCCCTTAACAGAAATAGAGAAGCATGTGCTCAAGCAAGAGTATTTCTGTTAATAGGACACAACTTACCTGAGAGGATTTTCATTTGCTTTACTTTGGGGAAGGCCACACTCTTAGTGAGGGAAATTAGCTTCTTTTATGTTACGATGCGCCAGAATTTCAGAACTCTCAAAATTAGAATTAATAATACAGTAAAAGGCTATCTTTTAAAATGAATAATCAGATAAAATGTTTCCATGAATAAATGATTCCAGTGAAATGTAACTGACAAATACAGAAATGATAATAAAAAACTATACTTCAAGCACGGGGCCTTTTCTCATTCACTTTTTAGATACTGTCAGGTCAATTGAATGAATCCCACCATATAACCAAAATCGAATTCAATTCAAAGAGAATCTACTGAATGTTTTAATATTTTGAAGAGAACGGTAAAAATGTATTACATATACTCAAGTATACACACACACACACACATATATATATAAACACACTCAAGTATATATTATATATATTCAAGGAATTTATAACTTTGTCAGAAGGACAAGTTACCTTATACAGTTCTTCCTTGACTTACAATGGAGTGATGTCCCAATTAATCCAGCATGAATTGAGAATATTTTAAGTCAAAAATGCATTTCATACACTAAGCAATGATATGCCATAGAGTAGCCTAACCTACCTTAAACACATTCAGAACACTTAACTTTATCCTACAGTTGGGCCAAATCATCTAACACAAAGTCTAGTTGACAATAAATTGCTCAGTGTCTCATGTTATTCATTGATGACCACGCTGAAACTAAAAAGCAAGAGACTGTGCACCCTTGTGGATGAGTGACTCTTGCTAACTGCACACTGCCCCTGGCCAGCATCTACGGCGTGTCGCCAGCCTGGGAAAACATCAAAATTCAAAAAATCAAAGCCATTTCTACTGAATGTGTGCTGTGTTCACGCTAGCATAAAGTCAAAAAATCCTAAGTCAAATAAATCATCAGAAGGCGGAGACCAATGCACCGAAAAAGAAAAAAAACAAATCCCACAGAGACGGTCTTTACCGGCCCTCTGGCTGAGGCCACGGGCAGCGCCTGCCCTGCAGAGCAGCCTTGGGTCAGCGTCCCGCCGAGCCCCCCCTCATCACATGCCGCCCTTTCCCAGCCAGATTTCTTCTGTGGCACCCTCTCCTCGAGCCTTCCAGGCTCTTGACAACCTGGAGTCTTTTTCTTTACATTACTGTACTTCCAAAGTACCATTTCAACCTTGTAAATGATGTACAAACACCTTTAGGAGCATGAAGAGGCTCTTCTCCATTCACCCAGTTGGAGGCTCTTTACAGTAACAGAGGAGCAGTTTCAATTATTTGCGAGACGAAAGGTTGAACCAGGTAATTTTGAACATGGATTTCATAAATCCGGTGAGAATACAAGGCAAGGGACCCATGAGGCAGTTCCATTGGGAACTCCTCCTGCTGGTACATAAAGGATTCCATGTATTCTTTCTCTGCTAGAATTTGCATGCGGCCTTCTCCTTAACCTAAAGACACCATGAAAGTCCAAAGAAAGGCCTGCAGTCTGCCAGATTTTACTTCGTTCTCTCCCTTTCTCTGTACTTGAATTATTTTCATGCCTGCCGAAGCTCATGTGACAGCATTTTTATAAAGATCCCAAGAGAGATATCTATCACTGTAGTCGTTGAGAAAACTATAATACAAGGCAGATCACTTGATTTACTTAACAGTCGGCACATAAAGAATATGGTTTATATTTCAAAAATCGGAAGATGTCAACAGCTCACTTTTGTTTTATAAGAAGCAGGGGTACTTTGTTTCAATTTGGGGGATGAATAAACACCTGCCTCCAAGTATGAGCCTCTCCAGGACATAATGAACAAAGTACAAGGTGTATATTATTTTATTTACTCAACTCACCCAATTTTAGCAACTTCGCAGCATAAGACAAATGTATGATACCTAACTAATAATATCATTTTTTAAATACCAATATATTTTTCTCAGCACACATTGTTATTTTGTATCTTTCTAGTCAAATTTCCTCACTATCTTAGACATTTTGGGAAAAAGTTTAAATGGTGTGGTCCTTATCATAGTTATAGTGAATTGAGTGACAGGTAAACAAATTACTGTTTGGTCAGGAAAAACATGTAGCCTGTGTACATACTTCAGAAAAGCAAAGGGCAACATAATCTTGTCCTCCCCACAACCCCACTTCCCCACCCAAAAAAGCCATGCACATGTGTGTTTGCACTTGCCCTCCTCAGTACTGGAAAAATAGTGACAGTATGAACTCTTGACAGTCAGAAAGGATGTTAATCTCCAATTCAGGTCTTCTGTTTCGCTAACATAATCTTACTTGAAAGAGCAGAGAGAAATTTTCTCTCTGAAAACCAGCTTTGTTCCCAGAGTGTTTTTTTTTTTTTTCTTGTCCTCTTTTTGACATTACCTAGAACCCAACTAAGGAGAGGTGGAAGTTTACTACAGCAGAAAGTACTCAACCATACTTGAGATGGTTATACTTACATGGTAAAATGGAGAAAATTTGACAAACCCTGGATAGAATTTCAGTGTTAATAACTCCAAAACTTGAAATACAGTTTAGATTGAAGACCTTGTGTTCTTACCAAATTTCCTTTATATTTGATCACAATGAACAGTTTGGTTGGTTAGGACTGGTAAGTCTGGAGTTTGTCAGCTGTTTTCCCCATAAAAAACAAGTTACAATTCAGTCACCCTTGTGTCCATATTTTCATATCACTTATGAATAATTAAGTTATATGACCTTTTATGCCCCTTCACTGGTAGGTTTAGTAGCTACTGAAGAAAGGTATATAATCTTTGCTGTTTGGACAGAATGAGGTCGTTGTTATATTTTGTTTCCATTTTATTTCGGTCCTGGTGTGTTAGGTAGCAGTGTAGGAAAGTCAGAGGATCTAAAGGACTGGGTCCAGGCCCTACCTAACTTGGGGAATTATTCTCAGAGAGAAAACTGGAAAAAGTGCCATCAAGTGAAAAATAACATAAAGCTCCCCAAATCACAGAGCTAGTAGTGCTGCTCCTATGATCTGAATCACCAGGTCTCGCTCCAGAGTTGCTCTCCTATCTCTACTCCCACATCCACCTCACCTCATGCTTTACCCTTCAGCACACTTTCCTGGGGCTATCAGTTTAGATTCCTTTTCTCTTTGGGTTAGGCTTATACCCCCTCAATTAAAAAAAAAAAAACACGAAGGGAAAACTCAGATACATTATTTACACTGCCCACGTATGATCCTCAACTTCGTCTCAAGGACATGGTTGGTGATTCGTGGTGAGCAGGAATCCAAGAAACACTGAGCAAGTTCTGTCCCAGAACTGGAAACTAAAGAAGATGCAGCAGTCTCCAGATAGTCTGTGGTCAGGAACGTACCTCAGGAGGACTGGCTGCTCTCAATCTCATTTCTCCTTCATCACTGGGTCTCCATTCCTCTTTGCCCTGCATCAAAGGCTCACATCTTCACAGTTCTCACTTGGCCCACTGACTTGCCTTGCCAGAAAATCACCAGCTTGAATTATTCTAATGATAAATCCTTCCTCCTGAGGTTAGAGCCCACTTCCTCCACCCTTCTTTGATGTCTACAGAATTTTTCTTTTTTGTAAAAACCATACTGGCGAGCACACCAAACTCCTTCCACATACTTGAGATTTTACAGTGGCTTTTTTGGATCTCCACTGTATTTTACATGTCAGTCGATCTCTGCTGGAGAGAGCCCCACAAAGACCTGCTGACACCTCACGGCACAATTTCACAAAATATTTGAGGAAGAGATAATTTTCTAGTTATACCACCAAATTCTTCTTATGAAGGCACTTTCCAACCACTTCATTTGCAGTGGTGGGAATTGTCTGAAGATGAAATTAGACTTGCGGCACATACTTTCCTTCCCTGTCTAATTTTTTTTCCCTTTTTGGTATTAGGAAATATTGCCTGAAAAATTAGGCCTTGCTTTCCAAATGATTACCTGAGCTTGCAGCCCCAGAGAAACATTATTTTCCCCAGACTAATACCTAAAAGCAATGGAACCAGAACTCCTTCCCTTGATTAAGTGGGTTTAAGGTTCCCAGAGAAATGTAGCATATCATTCTGTACTCCTTTCATTCCATGTTTCGTTCTGGTATCATCTGCCTGGAAAGCAGCCACCCAATAGAAACGCAACTCCTTCTCATACCCTAGAACTTGGTTGAGCTTCAATTCTGCAGGTAGTCTTTCCACTATGCCAATGTTCCCAAAGGGTGACTTAAAGTCCACCTGTATGACAATGACCAAGGCCCAGAAGAATGAGTTCTAACCACCTCCCAAGAGATTCATATGCACATGAAAGTTTGAGAACTTCTGCTCTCTATCAAGTTAAATCCCATCCACTACCACCCCCACAGTCCTCATCATATTGGTAATTGACTTGTTTAACATCTATCTTCCACATTAGACCAAAAGCTTCTGCAGGATAGGAACATACATGTACTAGGCACTCAGTAAATATTCAATGAACTGAATTGAAACAAATCAATTTTTCAGAAAAATTTTAAGGAACAGTCAATTTAAAGAAATAATCTAATTCCATTTCTAGCCACAACTGATAAAACAAGAAAAACAATTTTGTATAAAGAATTAGTCCAAATCCAGAACCTACAAAACGCTCATGTGTCTTTTCATTTGGAACCTGACCTAATTCCCATTCTGTTTGACCTGGGCAATCAGCATCAATGTTCTGAATAGCAACAAAGATGTCAGTGTTTAAAAGTTAGTTTTGCCAAAAAGTCTTTTGTTATAATGTGTTTTGAAGGAATTTTTCAAGAACAAACCTTTAAAAATGGAGAATTTTAATATGGAATTTCAGTTAGAGAGAGACAATGACACCTAAGGAAATCCCTTTCAGTCACACATGCAACTCCTTTCTCATGTGTGAGGAGAGCCCAGCTATTTAACTCACTTAAAAGACTGTCCCAGAAACAAAATTCTGGGTTACACATTAAACTATAAAAAGATGACCTAGGAATCCCAGAGCAAAGCACTATCATGAGTGGAAATGGGATATTTCCCAGATTTGCTTAAGCTACTCCCCAAATATTCTCTCTCCTCACCCCACCCATGGGTAGGAATAAGCAGTGACAAAGTCACATACATGTAAAATAAACACAGCCTCATCATCTCCATAAATTCTCCTCTAAGCACCAATAGGAGGATGCAATTTATAAAAATAATAAAATTATGTCTTTCTAAGGAATGTCAGTTATGTCTGAATAAAAGGGACATCATGAAACTGAGTTAAGTTTCCAGTGCCCCATAAACAAAATTCCAAAAATCACTGCATGAAATGAAGCTGAGGCAATATGAGCATAAAGGAAGGTTTTTACTGGCCATCCAAGAGTTTAATCCATTTGACCAGCTCTGTCAGTAGAAGCAGTCGGTCTACTGATTTTTTATAATAATATTTGTGCCAGGCACAGGTTTGTTATTATTGATGGTGATGATGACAGTGATGATTCCCATTTATTCCCATTTTATAAGACAAACAATAGAGTTAGAGACATAAAGTAACTTAAACAAATGAGTTGTAAAGTTAAGTTCCAAAATCAAACTATATGAGTCCAGGACCCATGCTGCTGTACTGTTAACAATCTGGAAGCTTCTGCTGGTAAGTCATAACTTCTTGATGAAGTGGGCAAATGAGAGGTAGGAAAAAAGCATACTTTATTTGCTTATGTAATGCCTGGCCCAACTCCAGGGGGTTACCTATAGGAGATGAAATTTACTGTTGTGGAACTCTACCTGGGTACCAAAAGGCAAATCTGTCCTCAAATTATAAATGGTGGAGGGGAAGGTCCTGAAAAAAATTGGCAGCCCTGGACAATTTATAATGACAATTCCAAGATGTTATTTTCTCAATTGCAAATCTTTGCAGTGATCAGGCACTGCTTGTTCACCTTATTATCTCATATGAAATCACTTCCTTTTCTGGTTTAGGAGTAAGAAGTCAATTTGAAAGCCTTCATTCAGAAATAACAACAACAAAGAGAAAGGAAAGAAAAAAACTGTGATGCTTATTCAGTAGTTACATAAAAAATGGAATTGAATTATTGCCTGAAAATGCAGGGAAAGTGAGTCATTTTACTAGAAACAAGTGTAATCGTCACCATGTGATTAATTGTTTTGTTTTCAGTCTTCTGAACACCCTTTCTCTTCTCAAAACTCTTTTCTCCTTTTCTTTCTTTTTTTCAAAACTCCTGGGATTCTTTTGCACATCTGCAAAACCAATGTCAGTTCCAGGTTCCTATTCTGGTATTGAACCAAATGTGGCTTTCAGTCTCAGAAAAGGAAGCCAGTTCTCACCAGACAAACAAATGGAGGTGACCTAATACCTGGGGGAGGTGGGTGTGGGTGACCCAAAAAAATTGCAATGGATTTCAGTTCTGTCTGGTCCTCAGACAACTGACAAGCTGAATTACTGCAAAGTTCAGTGACAAATTGATGCAGTCATGGAAAATCAGGTGAATTTTACTGTTAAAGGAAGAGGACATGGGATGGAGAGAGTAATATGACTAAGCTGAGTAGTATGGTTCTTTTTCAACAGTGTTTTTAAGGGAAAAATCAGCAAAGTAAGGATCTTTTCTATCTACCTCCCTAGTGATGACTTATGTCTCCAAACTGGTTAGTTGGGGTGAGGGACAAAGAGGGAGCATTTTGATGCTATCAACAAATAGAAGCTATACTCACAGTTTGTTGCTTTTCTTCCCACTAGTAAAAATATTTGAGCCTGTCAGGTTTTTGTTGACCTCCATTACATTCAGGTAAACTTAGAAGTGAAAAATAAGAAAACTGTACTCTTTGGAAAAGGATATTTCTGCTTTGGAATGAGAGAATTTGAAAGGTTAGGAGAGAATGCACTTAGGGCCATTTGGGGCCAAAGCCAAAATCAGATCTAATTGTTCTCACCAAGACCCATGAAGAAAAACTGAGTCATTTATGACTATTCAAGTGGTACTTTCTTTGAGAAAAAAACTTCTACACAATTCCTGGAAACTCTACCTCTCTAAGAAGATGGCATTTTTGTGAATTGAGGGTAAAGCGTGAGCAACATATGGAGGACATTTCCCCTTATAACACTGATCTGTTTAAAATTGAGGGAAAAACCACTTGGCAAGGCGTACTGGCCAAACCAATGGCAAAAGTCATTTCAGTTTATCCTGACTCCTTTCCATGGTCCACCTCCCAGCCTGCCGGACATCCGCGTATATGATTTATAAATCTTGAATTGAAACACAAACAGCTAAAGATGCTTAGAGAAGCCTGCTTTCTCTTGGCATCTGAAATAGCACTGCCTTGTGCCCTATGTCTGCAGAGATGATATAAGGGATAAGATCTAAAGATTTTCCAGGACCAAGGTGGTTTTCAAAGAGCATCAGAAGTGACTGTTTTTTGAAGGATTGCCTAATCTCAGGAGGATCTCACAGAACCAGGAATCAGACACTTGACCTTTCCAAAGCTAGTTTGACTCTCTTGCCCAGCTTGCCCATGTCTCTCTTAGGTTTTGGCACCAAGGTACAACTTCCCTTGAAACCCCTTAGTCCAAGGCAAACTGAGACAGTTGGTCACCCTAACATGAAACTTTGGATGCTTTTGTGGCACAAATGTTAAGAAAAAAAAGTCCTAGCAATATTGAGAACAACTTATCCAACCTGAACGAAGCAGAAAATAGTAATAAAACGATGACAACAGCTAACATTCAGAGCCCTTGTTTTGTTTCAGACCTGTGCTACATGCTTTGCAAACATTACGTCAGTTCATGCTGATTACTGCCTTTATAGTTACTGCCTACTATTGTCACCATTTTATAGATTAGGAAACTGAAGAACAGAGAAGTTCAGGGAACTTGCACAAATTGACACAGTGAGGACAGCACCAGAATGAATATCATGAAGTACACTGAATTTGACCAAGAGTGATCCCTTCTGCTGTCCACTACTCAGTCTTCTCATGCCTCATGTACAGCTTATTTAAACTTTAAGATGGAATTAGAACAGGACACATTTCTTCTTCACCTTCTTCTTCTTTTTTTTCTTTTATGCTACCCCAGGAACTAGCTAGATGCCAGATGCTCCCTCAAGAAATAGACTAAGAAAAAGAGAAACCAGTAAAGCTAATGCTTGTTAAATGGCAATTGGTTTAGCACCTCCTAAAACAGAATCCACAAGCTTCTATGGACTAAAACTGTAAATTCTTACAGCAAGGTTACTTGAACCCTGCCTCAGTTAAGACCGTCAGTGCCTTGTCACTAAAGTATTCCTTTAGTAGTTGATCCTGGGCACTGGACAACCTCTTGTAAGCTAAGCACACTGCCAGACGGGTACCCATGAGCCTGTTTAATCCCTCTCTCTAGGGACAATGGTATCGCTTGGTATATCGTTTAAGAGTATTACAGACTCTGGGGCGGTGGATTTGTGAAGAATACAATTAAAAGAAACAGTGTTCCATTGAAATAGAGTGTCTAGTTGCACAAAAGGAAACAACTTGCCCCAGATTGGCCACTAGAGGATTACTTTTACAGAGAGAAGCTGTTTTATTTAATCCAGTTTCCTGTATGAAAACAGAATGACGGGAGCTTGTGGCTTTGATGAGAAAGGAGGAGAAAAAAAGGCAGTCTGCCTGTTCCTCCAGGTTAAGACTCAAAATCAAGCAAATGGAAAATACATCCAACTGGATGTCTAACCAGAGATACATTTGAATGACAAATTCAGAAGCTCATATTTTAAATGAGAGCCTCTGACATCTCTCTCCCTGGGCATGTCTGGAAACACATGTATTTATAACTAGTGGAGACCACCACCACACGCGGTGGCTGTAATGCAAGTAACTTTATCTTTTTTTTTTTTTTTTTTTGTATTCAGACCATCTGTTTTTGACTTAGTGCTCTACTGGACTTCCTAAAACTTGACCCACCTCAAAGTCATGACATTATATTTCCCCCAAGGGCACTCTCCACGATGAAAGTAAAACATAAGCATTAGGACCAGCTGGCTAGAAGGAAGTAGTGTCTAAAGCCAATTCCATAAAGTTTCCAGATTCTAAAGGAAACAAATGACTCATGGAGGTCTTGATGTAGGCATCTAGCATTTCCCAAATTTTCAGCAGACGTAATGATGAAATGGAATTTATCTGAGGAACTGACCTCGGTTCTGGGCCTATTGCACCTGAAATACACTGCTGCATCAACTGGCCATTTGTGAGCAGCTCCCTTTATGTTTTTTGGCAATAGTGCCACAGATCTGTTTTCATCTATCATTCCAACCTCCATCCATCCATCTATCCATCCTTCCTTCCATCCATTCATTCATTCAACAAATATTTTAGGATCTGGAAGCCTAGCACAGAAAAAGACAAAGTTTCTTCTCTACAGGAGCTTTAGGTCTAATGGAGAGACAAACAGTAAAAAAGAAAACAAAGTATTTTCATATGATAAATACCATGCAGAACGAGTAGGATAATGCCACAGAGACTAATGTGGGTGAGAAGGAGCTACTTTACCCAGGGAAGGCCTCTCCTAGGCACTGACTTTTTTGTTCAGACCTGAATCATTTAAAACTTTGCAGTAATATTCTAGGTAAAAGGATTGTAAATGCAACAAGCTTGGCATGTTATAGAAATAGTATAAAGGTCTTTGTGGCTACAGAAAAATGAATACAGTTGATATTGATATAAGATAGAGGCTCATATAGGGCTCTTTAGGCTAAAGGAACTTTGTGTTATATTCTAAATGCATCAGTCATTGAAAAGTTTGGGGATAGAGTGGTGACATGATCTGGTTTTAATTTTAATAAATCCATACGCTGCTCTGTGGCTAATGAGATGTCAGATGGCATAGGGATGCAAAAGTGGTCACAAGAAGAATATTATGGACATTGTCACAGAAAAAAAAATAAGAACTGAGAGTAGATTGGACTAGCAGTGAAGATAGTGAAGGGTGAACGAATATATTAGTGATATACTTTAAAGTTTACAGGGCTTAAACGGTTTAGACATCAGAAATCAGGAAAAGAGGAGAATCAAGAATGATTCTGAAAAATTCAGCTCACGACACTGGGTACTCCATTTCCTGATACTCCTTCCTTGGAATAATCTGAATGTAGATAGACAGAGTTGAAATCTGTTAACTGTCCTTTATTTTATTCCACATTTTTGTGAGAGGTGTGACAGTATTTGTGTTTCTAACCCATGGTATAAATTTTGACAGCTTTATATTACAACCCCTTTTTGCCTATATCTCAGATCAAGCAAAAATTTGTCGGAGCCAGAACTACATAAACTGTCAGCAAAGAAAATAATCTTGTTAGGATTTAAAATGATGAGAGAATAAACAGTCTTGCATTTTTTTTCTCAGTCCTCCTTTGCTGCTTGAAAGGAGCGACTTGAGTGAGTCATTCGTGGTTGGGAGTGCTAAAAGCAGGTTAGAGTAGGGGCCTGAAATATTTGCTCTCTACAGCAGTGTGAAGTCTAGTGGATTCCTGGAGATAGTTTGTCTGAACAGTCTATTGTATTTCAATATTTCATGGAGTCTGTGAGAGAAAATTTGAAGCTGTTATGCATTCACTTTGGGGCACTTCTAAGTTTGACTTTATTAAAACCAGTACACTTTTTACTAGTATAATTCTTTTCATACAAAGGTGGAAGAATTTGCAATCAGCAAACTGTGATACCCATTTCAATCTAAATTAATTCCTGAAGTACAACATCTCAGTTTACCGTACTTCTCATACAAAGGTTAGTAATTGCAGAGTCAGAAAATAACCTGGTACAGAGTAGGGTAATAGTTCTATTAGTAGACATTAGCTACAATGGACTGCTGCATGAACATATGCAAAAGATTTCTCTAGCATACTTAATCTCACATTGGTTTGGAAGCACCCTGCTTATCTGAATTCCTTCGGTCTGTGAACGTTTATCCATCAGACCAGCATCTTGAATAAGCACCCAGGGAGTTGTACTGGAAAAAATTACTTCTAATCCAAACATTCCATCAGAATGATTAGAACCAAAATGCGAATTCATTGACTCCCTAAAGATAATACATAGGTTCGTTTAACAACACTGACAGTGGAATTTTTATATTCGTGCACTAAATAAAATGTGCCACAAAAAGAAAACACATTAAATAATAAGAATTTCAGTCAGTGACCTTGTCAGCAATCCTGGAAAAGAAGAAAAACCCAGACAGAAAATGTAGCCTTCCTGTCATATCAGATGACTCAAGACCTCCCTCCTCAGAAGACCTCTAAATGACATTAACCACAATTGCAGTCCATCCTCAGCATTGCTTTGCTTGACATTTGAACTTAAGGGAAAAAGTATTTTGCTAACTCCTTAGTGCTGAATATTTGACCTTAAAGCTTGCATTTTGCTCTTTTTATGTCTCAAGCCTCAGTACTACAAATGCTCTTATTAGTCATAAGATGTTCAGTCCCTTTTAAATTCTAGCCACGGTATTTGACTCTCTGGTCTAAAGACAATAAGGAATTCAAAATCCTAATTATTTCTTTTTTTTCCAAATTATGTTTATTGAGGTAAAGTAGGTTTATGTCTTTGTATCTGCTCCAAGGGTTAAAGGTTCAAATCTCTACAAACCATATGTTTTCATACCCTGCCCCCACCAGTTTCCCAACAGTCCCCCGCAATGTTCCATTGGGCCCCTTCCCTCCCCTCTTCCCACCCTGTCCCCCTTCCTCTGATTCTCAGTTTTGTGGTCAGATGTTAAGAGTTTATTATTGGTTTGATTTTGACTGATCCGTTGTTAGGCTTCCCTGCATTTCACACATAAGTGACACCATCCAGTGTTTGTCTTTCTCCTTCTGACCTGCTTCTCTTAGCATTATCCTCTCCATTTCCATCCACGCTGTTGCAAAAGGCAGGAGTTCACTGCTTTTTATAGCTAAGCAATACCCCACTGTATATATTTACCACATTGTTCTGATGTACTCCTATCTCCTGCACACCTAGACCACCCCCAAAACCCAACCACTGCAAATAGGGCTGCAGTGAGCATAAATGTACATACATTCCTTCAACAAATTCTTAGTTATTTCTGAGGAGTCTAACTCTTCTTTCTTTCCTATGTATTTCAAAATTTCCCAACGCCACATGGAACCAGGACCTATGTCAATATTTAGCAATACATGCACCTGAATCACTGAACCTTTCACTGAGCAAAGCACGTTTCTGAGCAGAAAATTCATAAGTCTGTGTGCGGAGAGTCCTGAAACTGAATCTCAAATTACTATTGGCAACTTTGGGAAATTGTGCAATTATTTTGTGCAATAAATATCAGATGATATTTACATGAACTGTCATTATATAAATAATGTATATTACATGTAAAACTCCTAGCACAAAATAAGCATAGTAAACAGTACATATTATTCACTATCATGATCATCAAAATCACTCTAGTTATATTAAGGTAGGAACTGACTGAGCACCATTTCCTATTTCAGCCTATGCCTGGCACAATTGTCTGGTTTAAAATCTTTGATCTCATGACTTGATGATCATGGCTACACAAGGTATGACACACCCAATTTACCACTTAGAACAATCCATTTAAGAGACACCTAGAGTGTTAGTTAACTTTAATTTGAAAATCCATCCTAGTTCATCCAGTATAAAATATCACATGGGTGCAAAAGTAATAAAGGAATCATAATCATAAAATCACAAATCTAAGTATACAAAGTATTAAAAATCAAGTGATTTGTGAAGAATTAAAAAAAACATCAATTTGAAGGGAAATTTGCACTTCCATGTTCATTGCAGTACTATTTATAATAGCCACGCTATGGATATAACCTAAGTAGCAAAAAACAGATGAGTGGATCAAGAAGATGTAGTATATCTACACAATGGAATACTACTCAGAGAGCAAAAAAGATAAACTTAAGCCATTTGTGGCAACATGGATAGAGCTGGAAGGGATTATGCTAAGTGAAATAAGCCAGAGAGAGACTTATAAATATCAGACAGTGTCACTTACATTTGGAACATAGAGAAATCAAACAAAGGATCAGAAAAGTCAAATTTAAAAACTAATCCTTGAAGATGGACCATAGAACTGAGGCATCCAGAAGGGCAGGGGGAGGAGTGAGAACAAAGTGGGGAAGAACACAGACTATGGTGGAGGATTATGGGGGCTTTGGTGGGGATGAGCTATAGTAACTACATAAAGGGGAAATCCCAAAATACTAACAATAGTGTAAGCCAATGGTACTTCAATAAGAAGTTCCTACAACAACAAAAAAAATAAAGTGATTCAGCTTTACTATTTGCAGATGTGGAAACTAAGGCCTAACTAAGATAAGCAGCTTTCAGAAGGTCATATAACTTAGTGATGAGCTAACATCAGAAAAGGACCAAGTCTCAGTTTGGTTTATAATCTAAAATATCTCCAACTCCAACAATGGTTCTTATACTTTTTAAGTAATAGTCATCTTTTTTTTTTTAAGATTCATTTATTTATGCATACAAGCTGGGGTACTGGCCAGAGGCGTGGGGCGGCAAGAGGGTTCACCAGAGACAGAGTAGGGAGCAGAACAAGAAGATTGACAGGAACACACTGCTGAGGGGAGCAGCAGGCGAGGCAGGAGAGGTCTGCCACACCATGTGGGAATCTCCCTGGCCAAGTGTCAAGCTCGCACTGCAGCTGCAGACAGCTCCACAGAGCAGCACCTAACTGCTGTGCCACCAGGGAGGCCCAGTCATCTTTGAGAGAGCCAAGTATTACAAGCTAGTGATAATTCAGTATTAGAAAACAGTGATAAATTTAGGGCTAAATCATTTTGTTGGGGGTGGAATGCCCAATGCAGGTATTCTCTAAGGACTCATCTAGCTCTAAATAATTTATTACTGTTCTACTTGCTATTCGAGGATATTCTTTGTGCAGGAACACATATTATGTCCTTGCACATGTCTTATTCTAGATTCTCTTAGTATGTATTTATTGAGTGCCTCACAATAATCATAATTATGATAATACCAATGATAGACAACTAAATATTAAATTAATATAAATAAAAGTTATGAGCCCAGGTCAAGAGTTAAACAACCCAAATTTGATTTCTGGCTCCCTAACTTGGTAACAGCAGTGACAAGTTACTTACATAAACAATGTAAGGACAAAACAAAAGTAACAAAAAGCTGCTTTTTTCTAGCCAAACAAGTGTGTTTACCATGCTATAACCATTTATTCCATTGCCAAAACTCCCCATATGCACAGTGATCTCCCATCTTTTCTTGGTTTATTAAACTCCTACTCATTATGCAGGACCCCACTTCCCCTCTCTTCCATGAGTGTCCTTCATTCGGTGGTCCTCATACAGTCCCCATGGATAATCCACACAACTGAGAACATAAATACCTACTGTGTACAATGCTCTCCCCATGAACTGCTGTGTACATCTTATGTTTCCAATTAAATGGACAAGTACCATGGTTTAGGTTTATCTAATTTCAGTGGAGCAGAACACTGTAAGAAGGGATGAGCTCACAGTAGGTATTCAATTAATACTCAGTTAATTTGACGGGGCTAGGCAGAGAAAAGAACAAATACCTTGTTTCTCTAACCATTCTTGATTAACTTCTGAGAATCCACAAAAGCTAATACAAAAACTTAAAACTGGAAAGTTTGTTTGAGACTTTGAACTAATTAGAAATAATTAGGGAGGCAGGGAAGGACAGCACATAGGCTGCTTCTAATCCCATTCTACAATCCTTTCTTCAAAATGCCGAGAAAATCCACTTGAGATGATGCAGGTGACTAGCAGCTGATTTCTACTTCTGCAGCATCAATTTCTGGCAATAGGTCCTGTCTGAAACATAAACCCTTTTCTCTGGGGTAATAAAAACTTTATTGAATCCATGTGATGAAAGACAAATAATATAGATCTCTATAAACCAAAGTTAGTATTTTAAAAAAAGCAATTGCATCCTTACTTATACCAGAATGCCACAGCCCCATTAGAAAAGCATGAAGTGGTACTGCGCACTTCTTAGGAAAAGATGTCTAATTCCAGATTCTTTTTATTTAGTATGTGTTTATTGAGTGCTTCACAATAATCATAATGATGATGCTAATAAAAGATGACTAAATATTAAATTAATATAAATTTACAAGCTGAGAGCCAAGTCAAGAGTTAAAAAAGAGTCCAAATTTGATTTCTGGCTCCATAACTTGGTAACAGCAGTGACAAGTTACTTACTTCCGTGCTTCCCTTTCCTCACCTCTAAGTGAAAATAATACAGTAACTGAGAGATTTGTTGATACCGCAATTAAATAACTCATTTTAAAATACTAAAGTAAGTATGCAGAACACACTAAGCAGTTGGTAAAGATTAGTTATCATTATTTTTTATTCAATTACAATAGGCATTATGTTTAACAAATATTATATAAATATTACATATTAATATTTATAACTATATATACTTAAATATTAATAGATATTAGTTATCATTATTATTGTTATTAAATAATTATAATAGGCACCGTGCTTAGAAATATATATAGGGGGCTTCCCTGGTGGCACAACAGGTTTAGTCGCAGCATTATGAAGCTATCCAGAGCCACTGCAGCACGAGTTCGATCCCAGGCCAGGGAGCTTCCCACATGGCGCAGCAGACCTCTCCTGTCTCACCTGCTGCTCCCCTCAGCAGTGTATTTCAGTTGATCTGCCTGTTCTGCTCCCCACTCTGGTTCTGGTGAATTCTCTCAAGACCCCACACCTCTGGCCTATACCCCAGCTTGTATGCATAAATAAATAAATCTTTTTTAAAAAAGAAATATCATGTATAATATAAACATTATATATATTACATATAATATAAACATTTTATATATGTTACATATATAAACATAATTGTTCATTGATGTGTTTCAAACACCAAAATGCATATTAGCCCATCATGAGCACTGGGCAAATAATTTCTGACTGAATGACTGGTTTCATTTACTTTTATAATGTGGCAGAATACAACAGTGAGGGAGACAGAATCATAACCTTCAGATCTGGTGTGGAGGAAGGTGAGGGGGACACACAGGAAGAACAGACAAGTCAATAGTTAATTCTTATATAAGCTGATTACTCTGATAAGGTAGTAAATGTCATTTGAGAGAAGATAAGGGGAACATCTAATCTAAACTCAAGACAACAAACCACGCTTTCTGAAAGCAATGACATCCAAACTGAGACATGAAAGATGAGTAAGACTCACATTGAAGTAATAGCACATGGCAAATCCAAAAGTGAGAGAGTATAGCCACTTCCTTTAACTGTAGTTCAGGAGTGGCTAAGTGAGAAAAGAGAGGAAAGGGGCTGCAGAAATCAATGGCTCTGAGTGTAATACCTGGGACTTAAACTTTATCCTAATGGTGGGAGAGCCATTTATTGAATAATTTTGCTTTAATGATTGCTGATGGCTTCCTCCACCTCACTGGGTTCTAGAAGATCTAGTTTTGGCTTTGAACTACCATCACTTTGGAATTCATTTGCACATTTGTACATTTGTGAGTTCACAATGCTAGACTTAAAAGTAATTTATCATTTTCAGATTCAAGTCTTATGCTTCCACCATCTTTTGTTAGAGTGGTCTCTAAAACCAAAGCTACTTTAAATCTTATGGACTTAAAGTCTGTGGGCAGGGCATTCTAATCAAGAGCAGATCCAATTGGATCTATTATTTGGGTCAGAATTTCTCACTTGGTTGCCCCCCTCCCATACTATATTATGATTCAACCAATAGACCTCTCTCTCTGCTAAGGTTATAACAAAGGAGACTAATTAACTATTTGTACATGGCAGATCCAGCCTCAGAATGAGTATAGCTTATATTGTTTTTAATATTCAATGATAGGGAAGGAGATAAGTGACAACATGTGAAGCAAAAAAGCTCCAGAGTCCTAAAGACTTTCCACTTCACATATTTTAAGGTGCACGTATACTACACTGCTCTGGATGAATTTCTCCATAGTCTCCCAGCTAACCTGAATTTTTTTTTTCAGAGTTCTAGACCATACATTACATACATTACATACATTTCTTTAGCAGGAAATTTCCAGGGAGTTAATTCTATTTACTAAAAAAGCAGCCTTTGGTATAAATGTACTGTGTAGGTCTGGCATAAGTATCTGAGAGAACCAAAATGAAAACAATCTTCATCATTCTGAGCCATGTGTGAACTGGATTATCACTGCACAGTGAGCAAATTAGTGGTTAGTGTATCAGGAAAATGAAAGAACAGGCATGTATTTAAACATTGGAACTTAGTCCTGGACTATGAGCTAAGGAAAAGTAATCTTTTTGCAATTGAAACCTGAGGAGACATTTAATCTATACCTTAAGAGGATGGGGAGGAGTTTCTAAGAACCAAAACAAACAGGGGGAAAGACCCCTCATAATGATTCTCTTATCCTCATTCCCTCTCATTGTTTTGTTTGTGATTTCAGTGTAGGAGAGGAATGAGGGGTGGGGAAGACACAGGCAAAGAAGGTCAGGAGAAGAGCTGTGAGCTGTAAGGGGGGTGGGGGTGTGAAAAGATGAAAGAGCCACGGAGAACATTCTCTAAACCATTCAGAATTTAGGGAGTAGCACAAGCATGCCATCCCCCTTGCTCACCACCCGCTCTATCACCGAGCCAGGAGGTACGCCTACTGGTCAAAAGTGCAAATGTTACCCAGGGACATTTAATGAGCACTATATGGTACAAGATGGGCCCAAAACACTAAAATCATTACTAAAAAATGTCAACTTATTGCCATGAAAGCTACTCAGTCTGCCAGTAAATCCAGGCCCCTTGCTTTGTGCCCAGTTGGTACAAAACGCACCAGCAAAGTCTGGATGCACAGGGCTGGGAGAGGGGAAGAGAGGATCATGGCGATGTCCACAGGAGGGCAAAAGAACGAGCTTAAAACCCAGGTAGACTGGTTCATTGAGGCACAAAATAAGTCACTGACAGCCTTCTAGTAGAAGCATGGCTCAAGTTTATACAATTACCAGCCCCATTTCCATGTCTGGAGTATGATTAAATTCAGACTTTCCTCATTTAATTGGCCATTAGGTTTGATGAAGAACAATTGTCAAGTCAAGCAGAAAATGTTTTAAAAGTACTTATCTGCAAGAAAAGGAGCAAAAGAAAGGCTAGGCTGCTGCATGAAAAGGCAAAAAGCGTAAGAAAAGAGCTATCTTTTTCATAAAACCCCTGAGGGTATTTTAGCAGGCACTGGGTTTTTTTGAGTAAGGAAGGTAATGTGTCCAACCTGATGGTTAGCCGTTAGGTGCTAATTCAAAGTTCAGTAAAAGTTTAAAAGGAAATGCAGTGAAAATTGATCACTCAATACATAATCACTAGAGAAAGAGCTTCACCCTAAAAATATATCTGCCGTGGACTTTTTTCAATGCCCTACTTTTGAAAACTCTTTCAGTAATACAAATTTTTTTAATTCCATACTATTTAAGTTGTTGAAATAAAACGTATCTTTTAAGGGAACTCTATGTGTCATCCTAGTCTCAAAATATTCATTATTTTAGTATGTGCTGTTAAAAACCCAGGGACAGGAAACATATCCATGTGGAGAAAGGTGATGGAGAATTACAGTCTCCATTCTAGTGGACTAAAAGCTACTTGATAAAAACACTCGTGTATGCTATCAGCGGCCTCTCAAAAATGTGCAGGCAACAATAAACTGAAAATTATTTAGGTACAAGGGACTTTGGGTTTTATCCACCTTTCAGGCCTCAACAACACTACAAATATGTTCTACAAAGTCCACTGGACTCTAGTTTTAAAAAATTTAATAAAAAATAAATGAAATAATATAATTAAATTTAGAGTTGCTTCTTGAGAAATCAGTGATAGTATGATATGCAGTGATCATTGTGGGTAATAATAGTAAGAGTCAAGGAAAAACTGATGGATGGATAAGAAAACATGATACATCCATCTGCAAAATCATATGGTACATGATATATACACATACATATAATGTGATTCAGCCACTATGAAGAAAATCTTGCCATTTGTGCCAACATAAGCATAGTTGGACCTAAGGTCATCATGTTAAACAAAATAAGTAACACAGAAGAGGACAAATGTGAGCTCATTTATATGGACAAGCTAAGAAAAAAAAGAACCAAAAAAAATTAGATAATGGTATTATAGTTAAGAGAAAATAACTGTTCTTTCTGGCTAAAGGACTGTGTAAAACATATTCATAGAATTGAATATGAAAAGTAGACAAAGCCTTAAAATTATATTGTCCACCTTCTGATTTTTATGGTTGCAGGAAACAGTGTTCCAGCATCATGAGATGGAGAGTTCAGTGGCTCACCTGGGAGTTAAGAGCTAGGAAGTGACCATTACTATATTCAGACTATATCTCACCCATCACAAGAAAACATGAAATACAAACTCCAATGATATTTCAGATTTTTAAGACATAATAAATAGGATCTGGTTTGAACTGGGACATACTGACATATCCATACTTATGGAATAGACCTCGTGAAATCAATTATAGGCACAATTTTAAGGGATTTTAGTAGATTATCTTATCTTGAATAAAAGCCAGAGACCAAGGTAAAAAAAACAAAATTATAAATAGATGACATCTGAAATAAAAGTCCTCTGTGCCCAGGACAGAAGCCTAAATTGTGTGTAACAGCTGTATTCAGAAGAATGCTGGTTGGGGGCATTCTCTCCTCTCTAATGAGGAAAGAAGAGGAAATGTATTTAAATTGTAAACAAAGGAATTTAAGTTAGATGGAAAGATCTTATTGGCAGTGAAGGATTTATAAACCCTGGAAAAGATTTCTGGGGAGGTTTTCAAATTCCCTATCTGGATATATTTAAGAGAAGAAAGATACCTATCAGTCTAGGATGGTTGAGGTAGAGACCTGCCTGGAATTCGCTTTCAGCTGAATTCTGTGCGTCCAGATTAATTCCTGACAGTACTCAAGATGTCAAAGACAGTAAACGCTAGACATGGCAAGAAATGTTGCCCCTTAAAAGAAAAAACAAAAACACTCACCCAAAGTAATCATTTCCTTGGAAAATCAATTGGCATATGCTAGTTGGTTATAAGTGGAATGTACAATTATAATACGTTCTGGTTTTTATTTTCTTTCTACCCTGGTTTTCAGTGAAAAGAAAGTTTATGAAATCTCTCTGGCAGGCTATGCCCTGCTTTAATACTTTTTTCTTTTCCTTCTCTATCCTCATCACAACTGAATATCCTAGAAGAACCTAGACCTAAGAAACAACACGTATGTCCTCAAAGCAGATATCTCTGAGGGAAAAATCTTTTCCCCTAAGTCCAAAGGAAAACTGCCCCCTTGTAAATGAACAAAGCAGGAGGATTCCACCGCAGCTTTCCTTCCTCTCAAAAAGATTCCAGCAAGTTCTCTGCAACTTGCAGAATTTCCCCTCCTTTCCAGGGCATAAACAGCACATGCATTCACAATTCATACCAAAATTCCCTAATTTGTTGTACTTCGCTGTTTATACAGCTGTGTGTCTGTTTTTCCCATTGTGTTCACCACATCTACTGTCTGGTTTTTATTGTGAACTCCTGGAGGCAAGAAACGGAGTCAGTTTAATTTGCTTTGCACAGCGCTGCGTGTGCACACACAGGTGAGCACCTGGAGACTGTGCTTGACAGTGATGGTTCCTGGCAAGACTGGATGCTAAATAAAAGAGAAAAACTCTCCATGAATTAATCAAAGCTGGAGGCTGAAGGCAGTTCCTAGAATACAGAGAAGTGGGTGACAGGGACCATCAGGGAACTGAGCAGTGTGGACAAAGGTCCAATCAACAAGTGAAAAATATATTAAACCAAAGTCTGAAATGCACAGAAAACAAAGCTATGTTTATGTGAGGGCTTGCCCTCCACTCCAACCAACTTTCCTCTTGCATATAACCCATTCTTGCTGGGGTCCCCACCTCAGAGAATCATCTGTCAGGCCCATTGCTATATGAAGCTATTAGATTTTAGACACTCCACAGAAGACCATCAAGTTCACTATATTTTGACATTCTATTTATGTTTACAACCCGGGCGGTGGGGGGTGGGGGGAGTTCATTTTCACCAGAATTATCTTTCCCACCAATCCCTGCACAAACCCCCTCCAACTTTCCTTTATATCAGTATTCCTCAATGACCCAAGAGGACAGAGACCAGTCATCCTTGTTTTTTAGTTGGGTTAAAAATGTCCAATGCCATATAGAAAAAAACATAGGCAAAACACAACATGATATATAGCTTAGTAACATCTTTGAAGACACATCCCCCAAAGCAAAGATAGTGAAGGAAAAGATGAACAGCTGGGACTACATCAAACTAAAAAGCTTCTGCACAGCAAAAGAGACATTAAACAAAACAAAGAGACATCCTGCTGATTGGAAAAAGAATTTTTGCACACAATAATAGTGATAAGGGACTGATCACAAGATCTACAAAAAGCTGACAAGACAAAGTAAACAATCCAGTCAAAAAATGGGCAGAAGAGCTTAAAAGACACTTCTCCAAAGAGGAAATACAAATGGCCAACAGGCACATGAAAAAATGTTCAACATCACTTGTAACTAGGGAAATGTAAATCAAAATCACAATGAGATACCACCTTACACCAGTAAGAATGGCACAGATTAAAAAAACAGTAAACAACAAATGTTGGCGAGGATGTGGAGAAAAAGAAACTCTCCTACACTGCTGGCGGGAATGCAAATTGGTCCAATCACTAGGGAAAGCTGTATGGTGGTTCCTCAAACTACTAAAAATGGAGCTTCCATATGACCCAGCAATTCCACTCCTAGGGAGCTACCCAAAGGACACAAAAACATTAATCCAAAAGGATACATACATACCTATGTTTACTGCAGCACTATTTACAATAGCTAAGATATAGAAACAACCCAAATGACCAAAAATAGATGACTGGATCAAGAAGATGTGATAGATGTACACAATGGAATACTATTCAGCAATCAAAAAAGATAAACTCAGGCCATTCACAGCAACATGGAGCAAGAAGGGATCATGCTCAGCAAAATAAGCCAGAAGGAAAAAGAAAAATATTGAATGGCTTCACTTTTAGGAGGAATATAGGGGAACCAAATAAGAGATCAGGAGGAGAAAATAACAACTAAAAAAAAAAAAAACCTAGCAGGCAACCATATATAAAAGATATTCAGTGAGGGAGGGGGAGGATAATGGTTCAAAACAGGAGAGAAAAGAGCACAAGAGACTTTGGTGATGGTTCACAAGTGAATTGGTGGTGGAAAGCCTATAGGGAATGCACAATAATATAAAAGATAAAAATTTTTAAAAATTTCCAATGCCCATTCAGCCCCAAGAATCATCAAAATCACATCTTCAGAAGACAAAATGCTTGCTGAAAACCTCTCCCTTAAGGAAAGCACAGGAAATGACATTTAATTTAATGCAACAAATATATTCTAGGCACCGATTATAAGCCACTCACTATGTGCTGGGGAAAGACAAGGGAGCAAATCATACACTCAATTTTTTAAAAATGTGTGTGTGTGTGTGTGTGTGTGTGTGTGTGTGTGTGTGTGTGTGTACGATGAGTTAAAGTTTCATTAAACATTCTTAAATATAAGACTGCTTCATTGTGAGGTCTTGGTGAAGATGAAATAATATGTATGTAATGTTTACTTAAGCACAAACCTGCTTCAGAAGATACCCTCAACAAGTAATAACTATTTTTACTGAGTTATGGCTTAATTTAGGTGTGTGTGTGTGTGTGTGTGTGTGTGTGTGTGTGTGTGTGTGTGTGTGTGTGTTTGAGACAACTCTATCTGGAAATCAAATATGGCCTTGGATTATAAACAATATGATTTCATTGTTATGGGGTAACAGTGTGTTTTTCACACCTTTCATCCATTATCATCTAGAACACTGAAATCAATATTCTCTCACCAAAAGTGGAACTCAGCCTGCCCTGATGTCCCAAAAAATTCTGGTTCTAATTCTGCTCTTCCTGTGAAGTTTCTGAAGTGCTTCAGAACCTTGATTGTATATCAGACACATAAAGCACATTTTTTCTTCTTCTTCCTGCTTTTTACTAAGCATGGTCTAGATCAAAGTTATTCTGTAAGACAAGTGACTACAAAGACATACTCAAAGTTTTTCACATTTATTTCAAAAGTACATGAAATGATTATTCAGAGCATCATTTTCGTTAGTTAGCTGTTACTGAATCAGTAATCTTAAATAGGAATAAATCAACTTCAGGCAAAACTAAGTAAATTTTACTTACCCAAACATTTTTAATTTTTTTTTAAAATTGAGGTTACATTGGTTTACTCTATATATGATTCACTGGTATGGGCTCACCCTTCTTCAAAAATGGGCCACTATACAACACTCACCACCAAGATACCCATAGTCCTCCACCATAGTCTACTGAGTCACCTCCACACTTTTCTCTCTACCCTCCACCTCATCTTCTGGAAATCCTAATCTTACAGACATGTTTCTACAGAATGGGAGAAAATATGTATACATCATGCATCTAACAAAGGTCTGTTACCAAAGGTCTATAGAGAACTCATACAACTCAACAAAAAGAAAATAAATAACCCAATCAAAAATAGGCAGAACAGCTAAATAGACACTTTTTCAAAGAAGACATATAGAATGCCAACAAGCACATGAAAAATGCTCACCATCACTTATCATCAGGGAAATGTAAATCAAAACCACAATGAGAAACTATCTCACACCTGTCAAAATGACATTTTATTATAACTTGCCCAAAACAAATTGTTTCACAGGTCATCTTAGTTGAGGTATAATGTTCAATCAATTAATTGCTCAATTAATTAAGTGTATGGATGAATATCTGAATGGATCATAATACAAATGACAAGGTGATTGAGAGCAAGGATGCCATAATATAATCAGCCCAAACAAAGGAATTCACTTATTTTAACTTTTTGGTTCAATTTTAGCATTGCTCTATAAAGCCAAATATCTGAATAACTGAAAAGAAATTTCATATTAGATTCTTCTTGAATATTTACCTTACAAAGCGATAACCTATGTCTTTTTCATGAGTTTTGTTATTTAGAAGAGAGAAACATAGACCCTGTCTTCAAAATGTATGTGAGCGATAAGTTAAATCAGCATAATAGTCTCACAGTTTACCATTTCTTAAGGTTCAGCCAATGGTTTCATTTGAAAATGGCTATAATTTCACTTTCCATATTTCCTCATAAAGGATGAGAAACTTCTGGGAGACATTTGATATATTTCTATCTATTGCAAAAATACGTACCTGGAATGAAAATCTCACTAACCTATTGCCTGTCAAATATCATTTAAGTTGTATTGTGACAGTTTAATTTTAGATTCCAACCAGTGAAGGTTCTGTTCTTCTCGGTCACCATTTCTCAAAACAGTATGTCGATGTGTTTAATTTCTCATTCCCACCTTCCTTAACCCTACCTAACAAAATCCAAAGATTTCAGAAGTACTTCATATTCAGATCTGTTTGGTCTTTTCTTCTACCTAATCATTTAGACTTGGCTTTTTTTAATCTTCTGACCATTGAATTCAATCATGAGATTATAACATAGGTTTTATAAATAAAGGAAAATTAATATTTTTCTAGCCATAATGTACTAGCCAGAAAGCTACATATCCAGCAATTCTAACTTTCAATGGGACTGAGTAGAATCATGGAAGATTTGGTTCCTTTTTCTAATTTCAGGATTTAGTTAAGATAGAATTGATTCTGTTTCCATAGAAATGGTATTCACAATCTTAGAATCTTATCTGACACTGTACAACCTTAAATTTTTATAACTATCAGTTGAAGGATTAAGAAATTCATTAGGATGGGTGGAGAAAAGGAAGTGAACCCTCCCAACCCCTTCCTCCAGTTTTAAGCAGCAAAAACCAAACCAATTTTACTACTCCATTGGCAGATAAGAATAGTTTCCAGGAACTTCAGGGTACCTCACCCAACTTTCTTTTTCTAAGTCTTTGCATTTCTAAACAATTCAAATGAGCGGTTTCTCTGGAAATCTGTACCTAATCCAATAGCATTCCTGATCAATGTGCATGTATTATACTCCAGAAAACTGCCATAAATCAGTAAAGTAAAATATAGTGTCCCTTGAAAATTTTCAGACTACCCAGAGGGAAAATGTCAATGAGATAATAGATGTTTCCTTTACTTTTCTGATTCTTAATACACCAATTCAATGTTGTGTGAAAGAATAGTCTGTCTTCTCATTGTCTTTATTCATTTGTTGTCCACTTAGAAAGATTAAATGAGCCTACACAGACAACACAATTAGCAAGAAAGACTGTCCCCTCCCCCACAAAAAAAGTTTAAGAACTGTGTCTTTCCTTTTCCTTCAAGAATCATAAGAATGTAACCAAACTACTTTGTGGAAATATTCAAAACTCTTGGGCACATACAGCAAAACTGAGTATCTGAATATTATATTTCTAAAATGGTATGGCATAGCTATAAATAGCAATTCAGACTTTTCTCATAGGTTTTATAGAACTAGATCTCATTTACTGTAGAATCTTATGAACTTACTTGGCCAATGAGGCCCAACCCCTAAGACTCCTGTCATTTGTAAATGAAACCAAAAGGAATAACTTTATAACTTCCATCCACCCAATGAGGCAGTTAAGACCTCTCCTCTTAGTCTTGTGATAAACAAGCCTCAAAAGATGAAACCCTGTTTTTCAACCCTGACTGTGAGGAAGAAAGGTATTTTGATAAGAATGGCTCTTCATCCAATATGTAAGTCTTCTTTAGCAGCAATTAAAATGTTGGTGGGAGGTGTACATTTTTCATTTCACAGTGAGGAGCTTGTTGAGGGTGGTAACATTTCAAAAATATCTGATTTGACAGGAGAGCTCTTATCACACTCCTGAAATAATTTTATGCTGTTGTGATTTTTGTTTGTGGTTTTCTTTTTTCAAATGTGAAGCAATGTACTCAGCTATAATCAGGACCATCAAAGCTTTTTAAAATGTCCATATAGGGCCTCCCTGGTGGCGCAGCGGTTGAGTGCTGTGCTGTGGAGCTGTCGGCAGTGCGCAATGCGAGTTCAATGCCCAGCCGGGGAGAATCCCACATGGTGCGGCAGACCTCTCCTGCCTCACCCGCTGCTCCCCTCAGCAGTGTATTTCTGATCTGCCTGTTCTGCTCCCCACTCTGTCTCTGGTGAACCCTCTCGCCGCCCCACGCCTCTGGCCTGTACCCCAGCTTGTATGTATAAATAAATAATTTTTTTTAAAGTTTTAAAATGTCCATATAATTTGCAATTTCTGGTTTTTTAAAATGGTGTCAAACGCTTTTTCTCTTGTAGTGTTAAGTTCTATGTTTCAGAAAAACAAAAAGTACTTGCAAAACATCTAGCAAATATTTATGAAACACCTACCATGTGTCAGGACTACTTCTGGTTGCAAGACATATTACAGTAAACAAAACAAACAAGGGCCTGCTATCAAGCAGGGGTTGGGGAGAGAGGAAGGATTTATGTTGAGTCAGACTATATATGAATAAAAATGTGTAAGTAAGGAAGATATAATTGCTACTACAGAGTTAAGAGAACTAGAGATACCCAAAAATGAGGGGTTGACTTTGGATGGTCAAGAAAACACTCTGAGGAAATACTATTCAAGTTGAGTTTTAATGGTGAAGGATCCAGCCATACGTGTTGCAGGGAAGACCATCCCCTGCATGAGAAAGCAAAGGTCTGGAAAATGGGAAGCAGCTCAATGTTTTCTTAAGAGAAGGCCAATGTAACTGGAGAAGAAAAACACTAGAAGGTATAGGAGCAAAATTGCAGTAGGCAAAGTATAAGGCATAGAAGACAGAAAAGAAGTTTAGGTCTGTTCTAAACTTTCTGGAAAACTACTGAGTATGAGACATGGAAGTGTTAAGCAGGACAATGGCATGATCTGATTTACTTTTTCAAAATTTTATTTCCATTCCTTAATTCACATTTCTATTACTTACTAATAACATTGGATAATTTTGGGTTTTTGTTTGTTTGTGAGGAAAACTGGGGTATAAACCAGAGGTGCGAGAGGTAAGAGGGTTCACCAGAGACAGAGTGGGGAGCAGAACAGGAAGACTGATTGAAATACAATTCTAAGGGGAGTAGTAGGCGAGACAGTAGAGGTCTGCTGTGCCATATGGGTTAGCTTCCTGGCCAGGGATAGAAGTGAGGCCACAGCGGTGGGCCTTTGAGGTGGTAGTGCTGAGACTTAACTCTAGGCCACCAGGGAAGCTCCAACATTGAATAGTTTTAACATGTTTCTTGATTTGTTTCTTCTTTCTTTTTAAGCTATATTTGTTGAGGTCATATTTATTTACATCACAGTCTATGTCTTAAGGGTACAGGTTTACACTGCTACATCTGTATGTTACTTCATCACACTCACCATCAAAGACTTAGTAATACTTCTCTGAATTTTATATGCCTTTGATTGCCCATTTTCCTAAATGGTGTTAGTGGTTTTTTCTTGGTGATTTGTAAGAGCTATTTATATAGGAAAGATATTAAGACTGTCTTTGTCAATGTTTGCATAAAACATCCTAGAGTATCTTTTATATTCAATTTTTAGTGAAAAAACATATGAACAAGAGGGTATGATCCAGTTATCTATAGCTCTGTAACAAGCCACACCAAAATTTAGTGGCTTAAAAACAAATACTTTATCTCACTATTGTATAGGAGCTTTCTGGGAGCTTTTTTTGCTCTCATGGCTTACTGACAAGGCCAACCAGCTGAGCTGAAGGGCCCTCCTCACTTACTCACATGTTCAGTGTCCTGGAAGAGATAGAAAAAAGACTGAGCTCTGCTGACACTGCCAAGTGCAGCACCTACATGTGGCTGCTCCAGCAGGGTGGCCTCAGGGTAGTTATACTTCTTAGTTGGAAGCTGAGGACCCCAAATACTATGTTCCAGAAACCAGGGAGCAGCTTCTTGGCCTTTTATGACCCAGCCTCAGAAGTCACAGTGTCAGTTCTACTATGCTCTATTAGTCAAAGCAGTCATGAGCCCTCCCAGATCCAGAAGACAGAGGAGGGTCAAAAAAGTTGTGGCCATGTTTTAAACCTGCAGAGGGTATAAAAGTTTTGTAAAGAATAAAGCAAACTCCCTTCAACTTTTAAATTAATTTAATTTTGTTCATAATGCAAATATTTTATATGTAAATATTTATATATGCAAGTATTTGTATGCAAATATTTTAAATTATATAAACTTCCATTGCCTCATCATTCATTTTTTAAGTTATTTTCAAAGTGTCTATGTATAAAACCAAGGACATTATTAATGTATTTGGAGAAATCATTTTATGGTCTTCAGATCATTTAAGGACTGTGTTGTGGTTACAGTCACTTAACTTAATTCTTAATATTTTCAATCCTTAAATTTTCTACAGTGACACATTTGAAAATTCATCTAAAATTTCAGGATGAACCATATATTTAATTATGCAGTTGTTGTGTAGAAGGAAAAAAAAGAAATCTGATTAAATGGTTCTTGCTTAGTGCTTTACCACATTTCTGGCTCATTCTTCCAAAATGAACTGAAATACAGCGAATTACATATGACTTGTGTGGTTAATAGTTCCTTTCAGATCTTGCAATTGTGCTTGAATATTGATTAATTTGACTCATTTCATAACTGGTTATTGTAGCACTTTCCTACGGTGTTCTGAATGACAAAGTTAAGAAAAAGTGTCATCACATAACCGCAACAAAAAGTCTCTTAATTAGTAATTATACTAAAGGGCATTCTTTTGCTTCATAGAGAGGAAAGAACTTTTAAACATATGCTGCAAACAATAAATGCTAAATGATGATGTTCATCTCACATTCTAAAAACGGCAACTGAAAATCTAAGTTTTTTTCTCTGCTTCTAATATTATATTTTGAAAACTGGTTTTGTCATTTATCTGGGTGTGGAACTGTGAAAGCTATGCAGCGAGAAGTAAATTGAGTAAGTTGTACACCACACTTCATAGTGATCTTGAACTTTTCTATTTATCTTGTGTATCCTTCTCCTTTTTGATAATTAGCCATAAATAATTTTAGTAAAAGACTTTGCGGAAGGGCCTCCCTGGTGTCGCAGCGGTTAAGCACTGTGCTGTGGAGCTGTCGGCAGCGGTGATGCGAGTTCGATGCCCGGCCGGGGAGATTCCCATGGCACGGCAGACCTCTCCTGCCTCATCTGCTGCTACTCTCAGCAGTGTATTTCCACAATCTTCCTGTTCTGTTCCCCACCCACCCCGCTGTCTCTGGTGAACCTTCTCACCACCCCACATCTCCGGCCTGCACCCCAGCTTGTATGCATAAATAAATAAATCTTAAAAAAAAAAAGACTTTGGGGAAGTCACATTATTTGCTGCAGTTAATCACCATGAAAGCAGGATGTGTATCATCCTTTACTTTTTAATATTTGATCTCCAACACTAAACATTGTGCCTTGCACATAATAGTGTTAATGAATATTTACTGAAGAATGATTTGAGTAGAGGCACAAAGACATTTTATCAGCTTGCCCCTATTATTCAGTTTGAACCAGGAGAAGCTCTTTTCCACAGAGGCACTATGTAGAGAAACCCCTTCATTATCAGGGTCTGTTACCTGCCAGTCAGACAACCCAAGCAGTGGGGTGGGCTAGAGAAGTCAAGCCCTTGAGTCCATTTACCATGGTTGAGCTTTATTACTAGAGATAATTTGCAATCTGATGACTTTCTAGAGACTAAAGGTTCTCAAATCACCAATGGCCAACCCAAACTAATGTTGAATATCCACAAGTTGAGTCAAAGTTCAGAATGCTGCTACATCCACCCTCGAGGCCCCAGCACATACTGAAATGGCTTCATAGGGAAGGCCATGTGCCAGAAGCTAGGTCTTATGATTTGGAAACACTAATCATCTGTAGACTTTCTGTAGCTGGAAGACATTCAAGAACTTTTGAATTCAGGATCAAATACCAAGCACAGATAAACTCCAAAACTATACTCTCCAATGTGGCAAAAATAGCCACAGATATTTAAATTCAAATTCATTAATTAAAATAAAATAAAACTGAAAATTCAGTTTCTCAATAGTATTAGCCACATTTTCAGTGCTCAATAGTCCTATGTATCTATGACTACCTTAGTCAACAATGCAAATAGTGGATATTTCCAGTGTCACAGAAGTTTTATTGAATGCCACTATTCTAGAATAGATCATTTATATTACACTGCAAAATTCAAAGCTACAAACCCATCTCTTCACTTTTTCCTCATAAACCAAACTAGGTTTTAAAATCTTTTTATTTATCTACATGGTTGATGTTGTTCCTGCTTAAATCTTTTTGAATAACAAATATAAACACTAGGTCCCAGATAAGTCCCTGTGAAATACACCAAAAAAAAATAAGGAATACCTGTTATCCAAAACACCGAGTTACATTTCTGAAATTCAGTTGGGGGGTTGGGAGAGAAGTCCCATATGATTTGTATAAAGTCTAAATTATAGATGATTTATGAAGTATATTCAACTAATTAAATTACATCAAAAGCTAAAATGGTAAATTAAAAATATTGCAAATTAAAGTCCTACTAGATCTGATTTGATATATAACTCAGAATAATTTCTAACTCAGTTATGGCTGTATACAAATTAGATGAGAAACATGTTGCTAGAAAGAGTTTGCGTTTCTTAAATAACCTTAATTTTCTCCCTGAGATACTACCTCCTCATAAATTTGCTTCCTCTATAGCAGATGCCCAATTCCTTTTTAAATTATCTTAAATCTGTATTAGTGGGTACTAAATTGAAGGGAACCTAGCACATAATATAACCATTACATGCAACAAAGATACGTTTATTTGGATTTAAAAAAAAAAACTATATACACACACACACAGCATGTGTAAAAACAAGTAATTGCATATTTGCATACAGAAAGACAAAAAAATTCTCAGAATCAGCATATGTGTCTATAAAGTCTCATAAATGTGCACTGAAATTTTAGTAAATAATAGCATTTTTTATTGAAGCACGTGTTTATAGACTCCTATTGTATCCTTTCTTCTAAGATATCAAAAAGATACACTTTGATAATAAATCAGTTTCTTGTGTTTTTCCAACTGAGTAAAATAAGCCTCTTTTTTTTCTACTTCAGAAGCTGTTCTGGAAGTAGAGTAACAACTAGGTGAAGAGACAGAAACCAGTCCCAGGAGAGCCACAGAAAGGCACAAACAAGGACCTGGGTCCTGACTCTGAAAGCCAGCCAAGTCTAAATGTGAGTGTGAGATGCAGTGGGCGGGGCGAAGTGGCAAGGGCGGTGCAGTGGCAAGCCATCGGTGGCAGAGGGTATCAGAAGTGGCTGTCAACAGGGGCAGTTGGCAGATGTCTGTGTATCTGGCCTGCCTGCAGGTCCTATCTTCCATCCCAGTCTCCATTGCTGCAAAAGCCTCGAGACCATCACTGCTCATGCCAGCTTTTTAAATCCCCCATGGTAAAATACATGTGCAGAGTGTGATTCTAGCTGATTTTTAAGTCCAGGCATGTTGAACAGAGTTTTAAAATAATCATTTCCATAGGACTTGACTAGGTATCCAAGTGTTCACCAGATGCTAGCAGCTAGATTTTGAGGAGGAAAATTGCTAACTTAAGCTTCTTTTCATGATTCAGCAGAGAGTTTTAAGTAATAAAAGATCTGGCGATTTGTAAAATAAATAATTCCAGTGCAAAAGGGAAAATTAAAATAATCTTATCATCTCCCAGTCATGTCTACATATGCTTTTCTACCATTATCAAATTTCTCTTAATTGGGCCAATTTTTTTCTGGCTGATATTTTATAGTTTTAAGTTATAAGTTGTAATGAAGAAATGATTCCTTTCAGATGACTGATGTGACATATACTAAATGTTCCTAAAGACAATCTGGTATGAAGCAGAGCATGATATAACAACTATGGCTTTATTCACATATGATATTGAATATATCCACAATGGAAAACAATAAGAGCATGCCAAAATTATTCCTCAGTTGATCTTTCAGTAGAAACAAAATTAAAATACAAAGTACATCATTAACTTTTGAACTTTGATGAGAAGAAAAAAAAATCCATTTCTGACGAGCAGACATTATCTCAGAGTATCCACAGCCATCCTGTGCTATCACGATTGTCTGGTATTAAGTGTGACTTTTGGACATGCAATTCAATATTTCCTAACATATATATAATGGTCAATGGCCTAATATGGTCTATTTAATTTTATTTAGTAATTTAAAGAATGAATAGTTAAGATTCCTTGGATTTTTGCTTTGTTGCGAGGGGCATATTTGAGCAAAAAGAATAGCACAGCACGTAGTCCTATAGTTAATGCCACATGACTACATCCTATCTAGAATGAATCTATTTGGAGTTCCCTGGGAAATACAAATACATTAATGACTTTCTTAAGGTATCACATTTTTACTATCAGTACCACTAATTATTTTGACTAGATTCCACTAAGGCCAGATGTTAATCAAATAAAACATTTATATCACGAAACGGCCAAATAAAAGATACATGTTCACTTAAACAACAGGTTAGAGGACTCAAACTTATCAATTATTTTGGAAAAAGTGATAAAAGAGGCATGACTTGGGTTACATTCATAATGTCAGAGTGAGGCTCTGAACTCAATCGAGAGAAAATTTGTAATTGTTACAATGAACAACAGGCTCAGCTTCTGGATTTCTTGTAACAAAATCTTGCTGCTAAGGGCACTGATGGGTTCACCCAGTAAAAAATTATAATAATAATGTTAAAATAAATCATAAAAATGCGTAAGGCAGTTATTATAAGATAGAGGAGAGGAATTACCTATAAAGTTATGGGGGGAATACCAAAAATACATTTTACTGGACTTTTAAAAAATTAAGTTTTGTTTTTAAACTAGGGTGCAAAAGCAGTAAAATGTAAAGGTTACTCAAACTGTTTCATTCAGAGATCAACAGCAGTGATAGAGCAAATGAAAATAAAAATTACATTTATACAACATGGTCACCAGTTCAGGCAGGTCCAAAGTTCATAGATGATATGTCTCTAATAATAACCAGCTGAAAGTAATTTTTAACAAGAATTTTTGACTGAAAAAGAGTTAAGAACTTTTTGACAATATGTTTTCTTGATGCATATGAACTTGGATGACCCTTAATTTCACATAGTATAAACCATAAATATTTTGTATGGTTCTGAAGTTCTATGACGAAATTCACTTAAAAAAAAAAGTAGAAAGTGACCAAAAAATTTAAATATCAATACCATGATAGATTTATAATTATGAAAATAGAAATACTGTCATAATCCTCTATGTGCCTTCCCAAAGTAAAGAATATAACTTTTTAAACTATTTTTGAGTAATCTGAAATTTCCTTTCTGATCATCTTTTTACCTTGTGAAAATATAGATTCCTGAATCATATATCATAGCTACTTTGGTAGGTAGGTTCCATATTTTCATCAGATTAAGCAACATATTTCTAAATGACAGTTAGCAAAGAAACAACTTTTGCTCGTTCAAATGCCTAAGGTGCCTTACATACAGTAAGCACTGAGGGTTGAACCAAATCATTCTCATTTTCTGCTCAGAGATTGATGTGTCACTTGTATTCACACTAGGAAGGTGGTGTCTCACACATGGGAATTAATGAGCTACATCTGTAACCAAAAATATCCTTGGAAAACCTGCTGAATTGATCTTTATCTGTTTTATTACTCAAGCCCACTACGGAAGGGCTTTTTTTGTGGCTGTACTATATTTTAGAGATAGAGTGGGGAAACCACAGTTCAGTTTAAAAGTTGCTTGAAACTTCGAAGAATGTGGGTTTTTATATAATATGACAGCAATAAAGTCCAATTCTTAATGGTTGTCATTCTGATATGTAAGTATATAAATATCCTGTATGTTTAATTTTACTGCAGAACATTATGACAGTGGCCAAGAAGACCCTGACTAATCAGAATGGAATTTACTCCTATTGCCACTCTCTTCCTTCCTCCATTTTTTAAATAAAAAACGGGTTGGGGAGGACCTTTTTTTTAAGCTAACTTGGTATGAACAGATTTTAGTTGAAGCAGATGGTTGGAAGTCAGAAGCTCCAGATTTTATCCTTAATTCTCCTACCAACTTAGAATGTGGCCTTGCATGAGTCATGAGAGTAAATATACAATAAAAAGGAAAAGAATGACTTACACGTGTATGGGACCTTATGATCTAACAGAACACTTTCACATATAGTATCTTATTTGTTCTTCCCTACAGCCTCCTGACAGGAGTATGACAGTTATTAACAACCTCCATTATTAGAGAGTAGGGAATCGAGACCCAGAGAATCTAAATCATTTGTTCAGAGACACATCAATATTAAATGTCAGAGCCAGGAACAGTCACATATCATGACTTTAAGCTGATCTTGGTTTCCTTTCCTCTTCATTACACTGTCACTCTGGCGCCTTCAAAGTCAGGATAACCAGAGCTGCATTGTCTGACATGGTAGTGTGAGCCACATGTGAGGACTGAGCACTTGAAATGTGGCCAGTCCCAACTGAGATGTACTATGAGTGCAAAATACACAACAATTTCTGACTTTAAGTGAAAATAATGTCAAATATCTCACTGATCCTTTTTACATTTGTAAACATTAAAATGATATTTTGGATACTGAGTTAAATAAAATAGATCATTAAAATTATTCTGGCCTGTTTCTTTTAACTTGTTTACTGTAGCTACTAGGAAATGTGAGGTCACCTACCTGGCTCATGTTGTTTCTCTTGAAGAGCGCTGGACTAGAGGATTCGAGTCTTCAAAACCCACAGCATAGATTTTACAGTATTGGATTCATTCAAGCACCTATCTTGATGTGGCTGAGACAAATTCCCAAAGACTCTGTCAAACAGAGCAACCTAGACTAGAAGCAAAGTTTGGGTCATTCTCACCTATCTTTCCACACACCAGGGAAAAGTCAGACTTCATTAGTTAATGCCTCGAATTGCTCATTCATTACCAAGGCTCATTTTATACTTGCCAAATGCTTGAAAGATTTAAAGTAAAAGTACCATAGGAAGAAGTAGAAATCATATTTACAACTCTGAAATTTTAAAATAGGTTGTCTTACAACACCTTATTTTAAATATGTTCCCACTAACACTGTAAATGAGTAAGTCATTAGGTAATATAAAATAGGTAATACAGGTAATATAAAATAATATTTAGGTAATATAAAATAATAACCATATATAAATTTATCACAAAATATAGTATATTTTCCACTACCAACTTTTTTAGATATTTTAGACATAATCCCTAAAGAAGTGGCTTAAAAAATCTAACTGTAAGTCCTCAGGAAACAAAATGGGTTCCTATTTAGGAGGAAAAAAACAAATGTATATAGTAAAAAAAAGCCCAAATCACTGAAAGTTAATTGACCTGACATTTTCTATGTGGGCTGAAGCACTGTTCTAAGAGTCAAAATAAGAATACTTCATTGATAAATTTGAAATTTAGCAATAGGGAGCAGAACTAACGCCCTTACCATTACTCCTTCTACTTCAATGCTATTTGAAATCACAACAGTCTCAGAATATTTGGTGTTGACTCCTTTTATTCACCTCCACAAGTGTTTGCCTATCAAATACAATAGAACAAGAACTGTTCTAGACACTAACAGGATAGTGAACAGTAAGACCAGAGGTGTCTTCAAATAGTACACAAGCTGATAAATTTGCACTGGTTTTTTTGAAAAATACATACCTACAAACAAGATTATATAAAGGAGTCACTCTCGCTAAAGTGTTTATGTTAGGATGCAAATCTGTATAGCACAGTCCCCCTCCCCACCCCCGGGTGTTAAAGCTTAGAAACTATTGCTTAGGAATCAAAGGTCTTGTGAAAAAAGAAAAACCTATGTGTTAAATATTTCAGAAATTTGTTTTCCTCTGTATATTATACCCGCCTGCAGAAAAACAGCTTGAAATTGCCTCAAATATTTCTGGGGAAAAAAGGGATGAAAATGAACTACAGAAAGAGAACTAAATAAAAATAACACTGAAAATCCCCAAATAGTTAAAACTAAAGCATTTTATAGTTTTTTATACACTAATGATAATATGTTGTCCTTAAAGAAAGATTGGTAACTGAGTAGAAAGGCTAAATATAAATACACTTTAAAAGAAGATCTCAAAGTGTAAGTGTAATGTGTTACCAACTTCTTACTATTCATGCTTACCTAGGATAAAATAAAAAGAAAAATAGTAGCAATAGCCAACTGACAGAATTATAGATATTTCTATATCCTTATTTATACTTTTCTGTACTAATTCCAGAGTAAACATATGTTTCTATAATAGATAAATAGAAAAATTAATGTAATCAACTCAAAAATTTAATATAAATGAGAAAAGCAGTAATTTCCTGAGGGGTATAAAATGCAAGTTTTGGTCTCAATCACAATATTAATAAGTAATAACAATAATACATTTTATAGGTTTGTATTTCCACGTGTTACTACCTTTCCTTCCCTTTGATCTGAAATAAAGCAACCTGTGGACTATACAACTTCTTTAGGCAAGGAAAGTGAAAATTGGATTAGGATTTACAGATTTTTTTGAGAAAGTGTTTACCCTCAGTTTTGAACATGAGTCTGAAAATTAAAGTTGCACTATAAGCTATGAAAGCTCAAAGCTGTTACTGCACCAATGCGAAAAGCAGAGCATCATATAAAGTGCACCTTACCTCCTTAAAACAAACTCACCAAAGATCAAATTCTACTTGATTCTGCTTAAACTGGTCTTAATCTTATCTCCTAAGATCTGTAAAATGCCACGTGGGAATGTATCATAAAATCCCGCCTTTGAGTTGGATCAGACCTCAGTGATCCTAAAACATTAAATATAGAGCTATTTTAGGAATCCTATTTAAAATTCTGATAAAATCATTTATGAAAACACTAACATTTTATTGCAAAGAAAACTCATAGAATTGTTCCTGCCATTTCATCATTAAAGCATAGTTCACAGACCATTAGACCTGAAAAGAGTCTGCTATATTATTCCATTCAATACCAGTATTGTATGGATGAGAAAATAAGGAGCAGAAAAATTATTTTCTCAGGAAAAAGGGAACTTAACAAAAAATATCCCAAAGACTCCAGGTATTTCTGGAAGTTTACCTAGGAAAGGTTAGGCATTGCAAATCCTAACAGAAGTTTATAATTTTTTTATCTGGTTGTGGATACTCCTAGGTAAGGAAGGGAAGACGTTGACATTGACAACGACTCATTTGGTACATGAAAAGCACATTAACAGTGAACGCTTATAAAGTAAAACAAAAAAGATATAACAAAGCCAGTGATTTCAGACCAGACCACTCATGCGTTACCCATCTTCCTTTCTTCAAGTCAAATAATTGAAATAAGCTTTCCTTGCCACTCCTCACACACGAAGATCTATTCTCATGAGAAACTGCCACTTTGACTGTTGCTGATCGCCCAAAGACTAATGGGACATTCATTCCTTGAGTTAAAAAAGGAAAGATGACAAAATCCTTCTGATTTTATACATTTACGAAAAACAGGCTTATGATAAAATTGTACATATTAAAAATATATTCCTCACCCCCCAAAAAAAAAAACATGTACATACTTACTAAGCATTACAGAAATTATCCTGCAACAATGCTCTTTTTCTAAGTTTAATATCTGCCTAAAACTTGTTATCAGGGAAAATACAACAGCATATACTTTCTACCGCCATCTATAAAATAGGACAAGCGTAGACCCTCACAAGGTTAAGAATCAAGTCAGGGTGCTCCCTGGTGGCGCAACGGGTTAAGTCTCAGTCTATGAAGCTGTCTGCAGCCACTGCAGCACGAGTTCAATCCCCAGCCAGGGAGATTCCCACATGGCTCAGCAGACCTCTCCTGCCTCTCCCGCTACTCCCCTCAGCAGTGTATTCAGCTGATCTGCCTGTTCTGGTCCCCACTGTCTCTGGTGAATCCTCTCACCATCCTGCACCTCTGGCCTACACCCCAGTTCTTGTATGCATAAATAAATCTTTTTAAAAAAATCAAATCAATGAATAATAGGTATAAAATGCTTATAACACTGCTTGGCAAGCAGTTCTAATCAGTGTCAGCTATTATTGTATTTAGAAATACATGATTATTTTTAATATGGCAACTCCCCCTCATACACTTGTCCCCACAATCGAACTAATCTTTTATGATTCCCCACACTGTTTTATGAACCCAAGTCGTCACACATGCTGATCTTGATCCCTCTCTCCAAATGTGCTTTCCCTACTTCTGCACCCCTTTACCTCTTACCCATCAATCAAAGTTTAGTTCTGAAGCTTTTTCTTACCTGTCTTCCCTAACCCCTACACCTGACTTAGTTGTACTCACCCATTCCCCAAGACACTGCAGATATGTCTCTACCAGCCATTGAGAACATGACATTTGTCACTTGATTCTCCCTCATTTCCAACACAAGGACACACACATGCACATACACAGTAGACTGAAAATGCATCAACACTCAATGAAATATACACATTTTTGTATCCTTACATATATGTCTATTGGAATGAATGAACCAAATCCTATGTAAGTAAATATGTCAGCCTTTTTTGTTATCATTATGTATCAGGTTAAAATGGGAGTATCCCAAGTGTCCTTGGTTTTGAGGAAAAGGGGAGAAGGCTATTGGGGGGATAACAGATGGGGAGGAAGAGTGGATATGACCTGGGCCTGACTCTGTAAAAACATAACCCTTGGCTTTCAGAGAGCCATTTAACCTCAGCTTTCTTTTCAGCACAATGTGAGGGTAGGGTGAAATAATCTCTAAAGATCTGCCTAGCACCAACATTTATATGATGCAAAACACTGGTTCATCTCAGTAGTTCCTAAGTGTTAGCAGGTATCAGAATCATCAAGAGGGCTTTTTAAAACACTGAACCCTGGGCAGCAGGCCTGAGAGGGGGTCCAAGAATTAGCAAGTTTCTTAGTGATTCTGAGGCTGATGGGGGGGTGGGGAAGGGGAACCACATTTTGAGAACCACTGATTTATATTCTTAAAACAGGATGTATTGCAACATGTTCTGTTATCATCTGACCAAGAACACTCCTGATATGCAAATTCCTAGTAGAAGGTAGGCAGGTTAACTCAGTCTTCTGTAAGGCTGTCATCAGGAGTCCCAAGAGCATCCACGGAAGGAAAACTTTGCTAACTGTTAACAACTGTGTTAAAGGCCCACCTTGAGGGAAAGGAACCACCTGAGCTCTCAATGCTGCTCAGACACAGAAAACAAATTGCAGGATTTGACCCATCTGTTAAAAACCTGCAGTAGCTGAAGTCACAATGGATCACAATTGCTCTCTAGTGGCAACTTTGGATACGACACTGGGAGGCACAGAATGAAGATGCTTTCATTTGGCAACTGCTTTTGGTGTTTTGTTTTGGTTTTGCTTTATAAAGCTATGTGAGAAAAAGAACCTCTAAGAACCAGCTGTGATGTAGTCTAGTCTTATCCACATCTTTATCTAGGTATTGTAAAAATAGATATGTTTATATCATTTACTATGTGCTGGCACTGCTCTAATACTTTATTTATGCTCAATTATTCACAATAACCCAATGAGATAAACACAACTATTATCCCATTTTATAGACAGGAAACACAACTGGATGTACAAGGAAATTAAGAAACTTGCCAGAGGTTTCCCAGAAAACTGGTAGAGCTGGAATTGAACCTACAAAGCTCCTGAAGAGTTTGTACTCCAGCCAACCTCTTGTGTCAGCAATTTAAAAGTTAGCAAAACAACTGACAATTAGTCCTGAGAACTGAATTTGCAGACTTTTATAAACTACATAATACAGCAATAACTTTTTTATTCTTTCAAATGAAATCAGCTCAATTTCAATAATCAATATTTCTTCCCTCACAACAAATGCAACCTATCTAACGCAACAACAAGAGTCAAAATGGAATCAACTTTCAAATTACTATGCAACCTTGGATAACTTGCTTCACTTCTCTAGGCTCACTTTCTTCATCCATAAAGTGGAAAAAATTAAATATAGTTTATATGTTTTGGGAGTTCCTTAAAGCCAACTTAAATACTAGAATAACTGCTCACGTTATCCAGCGAGTGATTGCAAGCAAACAGGAAGAGGACATACCAGTTTTTCTCAAGTTGTCCCACACGTGGAAAAGGACCCAAGATGGAGGTGGGATCCGACGGTCTACTGTTCGGAAATGCCAGCCGCAAACAGTAGCACTCACTCGCCTGCAGAGGATTAAAGAGCCCAGTCAGGGAGCTCTGTTCACGCCTCTTCCCGGACACTGCGCTTGCGCACTGCTGCCATCCTGCCTCTAAGGTCCTCACCAAAGCCCTCCTGCAGCAGGGAAGTCTTCTCTTGGCCAGTGGGTGAAGGCCCAACCCCCTCATTCCAGACTCTTTCATGAGAGTTTTACTTTGATTTAAAAAATCTGGTCCTTTCTAATCCTTTTAGCTCCTTATCTGAGATTTCTCAGTTATCCAACCATTTCTTACCGCTATAAATCAAACACTACAGGAAGGTTATCAAACCAAAGTACAGGTGGGTTTCTTTGTACTTACGTGTGGATAGTATGACTAAGATCTGCTAATATAAAAACTCAAGATAATGAAAGAAATAAACACACAGAACTGGAAGAACAAAAGGAAAATAACTGAAATACAGTAGAGTAAAATAGCACTATCTCACTTTAGTAACTTTTTTTCCTTTTATCCCAAATATTTGTATTTAAATACATGTAATAAGCCATTACAACAAACCCAGAATTAGGCTAGCTAAATGTGATTATCAATTTCATTCAAGAAATGAAGGAAATTGAAGCCCAGAAATTTTAAACAGCTTATGCCTGACACTGCAGTGTTTTATGGTTCAGGGATTTAGCAATGATTGAAACCAAAAATGATATTCCACCTCCAGAGCTTAAACTTTATCTAGTTGGAGAGAAGACAATACACAAGAAAACAAGTGAATATGTAATACAGTGTCTGGTAATGAAGGAAAATCAAGTAAGGTCAAGAGATGGAGAGTGATAGGTACTTAGGAGCATGCTTAAAATTGGGTGAACGGGGTAGGCCACTCGGAGAAGCTGACATTTGACCAGAGGTGTGGAAGAGGTCATGTTATGCAAAAGTAGTTTCAGGTAGAGGGAACAGCAAGTGGGCAGCACCAGTGTTGGGAGCCAACTGGGCTTATTCCAGGCAATCATGGAAACCACAAGGGAGGAAGTGTCTAGAAAGAGGGCAGAGCCCGATCACACAGGCCTTGCTAGTGAGCTCAGCATTTAACAGGTTTCCCCCACTATCCAAAAGTAGACTGTTTCTAATTGGCATAACTTGGTAAGCTATTTTGAGGGGCTAGGATGCAATTTCCATTAATTTATATGGAAAAATTTTAAAGATTTCCAGACCCCCAAAATAACCTACCAAATTAGACCAAATACAGTAGGAATTCTCTACTTTTGGATAAGGGGGGAAACTTGTATATGTTATGGGGGCAGGGGGCAAGGGAGGTTCCAGAATCTTTAGGTAAGTCACTATTCTGTAAGAACAAGTCAAGTGTAGCAATGATAATGGGCCACCACAAGGGATACGGTTCTGAGATGAAGTCTTGAACCACACTGTCAGCCTGATGCTATGTCATGTTTCTAGGCATTTTTTTTGCACGAGAGTTCCAAAGACCCATGACTAGAAAATTATAAAATCATGCCTTCTGTTTAGGACATATTTACAAATATGAATAATGGAAGCTTGGTTCTCCATTCTTTCAAGAAATTCAAGGTAAAAGTCCACGGTTCAGTTCAAAGGAATGTGAATTGTCAGTCTGAGACTTATGCATTTGAGAAAGAAAGGAGGAAAAGTGTGCTTGCTGCGTGAGCCAGTGGCTCTTTTGTGGGAACCAGAGTCTTGAACTTCTTGGCAGCTATGTTGTACAGAATGTGGCCTCAACAATGGGGGGAGTGCCATCACATCACCCATGCATGATTGATAAGAGCAAGAAAACATTTTCAGGGTACAAAGGCTTAGCCAAAATCACCAGTACATCTGAGATAGAGCCAAAACTAAATAAACAGCTTAGAAAACCACACATACAGAAATTATTTGACTCATATGCAGAGAAAAATGAAGGGACACCAAATTCCAAGGAAATGTAGTTCCTTTGTCAAGTGCCCCCTTATTAAAGAGAAGGGCTCCTTGTCAACACTTTAGCTTGCTGATGGATACCAATTAGTTATGATCATTTTAACAGATGAAGAAGAAATGACATTCAAATGGCATGTCCTTATATCCACTGTTTGAAATCCTTGAATCTAAGACTACTTAGAAATGTGTATAAGTCATTCTAAAGTGAGAAAATGAGTAAGATACATTCCAGTAGAAGACCAAGGGGATATAATAAATCTTTCCATTCTCCCTTTTTGGTGACATTCCACTTTAAAAATAGGTGTGGAGAGGAGCCCAAGGGAGGAATTTCAGTTAGGTTAATCTACTTACAAAATAGATTGTCTTCCAGGATACAAGAGCCTTTGGCAAATAATGGTTGGCACATTCTTCCTAAAAGGTAAAAGCCCCTTTTTTTTTTCTTTTGGCAGGTTTTAAATGACGCTTAAGGGTGTCAGGCAAACTTTCCTACTATAGCCAAAAGCAGGTTAGTCCAAAACACACAACATCCCCAGCCAGCTCAAGATCAACAAAAGTTAAGCCTGAAGATTACAGGATGTTAATTGTGAGACATAATTCCAAGACATTTATGGCTCCATGAACTGAGCAGAGCTACTCTTGAGTATTATAAGTACTCCTTGCAGTGAGACTGTTGCTTATACTTGATGCAAGTGCTGAGAACCACAGGTTAGTTACATCCTATCCATTAGGAACACAGTTAACTGAAAGCAAACTTGTAGAAAATGTGGATTTCTGGTCCCTCTCCTAGGCTATATAGTCAGTCTCCCGGGGGGGAGGATTCTGGGAAGAAGAAAGGCCAGCAAGTGAGATGCAGATGATCTGAAAAGCACACACTGAGAATTACTGCCTGGAAAGAGCTTCCTAAATCCAGGTTCCCTCCACACAACTCTTAAAATTCCCCATGCCTGGCGCTGGAACCTGGTAGATAATCAATGAACATTTAGTGAATGAAAAGGGCTAGCATTTATGGATGGTAGGCACTGTTCTAAGCCCTCTACACAGACTAACTCATTTAATCCTCACAATAAAGGACTATTATTAATCTTGACACTTGCTGGGCACTCTGCCTACACACTGTCCAGAGCCCCACATGGCTGGCTCCTGTATTATAGTCAACAGCCACCTCCCTGGGGGAGACTCTCCCTGACTGCCTACGTAAAGAAGCATCAATTCTACTTCTGTCCCATCACAGAATCCTGTTCCTTTTTGCTACAGGACTTGACTCTATCCAAAACTCTGCTTTGGTTTATTATCTGGCCCCTTCCACTAAGCTCCAAGAGAACAGGAATCCTGCAGGTCTTATTTGCCATTTTCTGTCTAATGCCTGATTCATTCTGAGGAAATATTTGTTAAATAAATATGTTTAGTAGATGCATAATAAATGCAAAGTAAAGGCGTTAACATTGCTATATAATTTCTTAGTTCTCTCAGAGGCTCCAAAATATAGGTGATAAGCTTACAAAGCAAAAGGAAGGCTTCTGACCCTTAAATGTCCCGAAAATGATTTTCTAATCTATACTGTCGCAAGTCATAGCATGGACTTGACAAAAAGATAGAAGTAAGAGTCAAAATGGGAAGTCAAGCTAAAGTTTCCACTCTATGATTTCAATATTTTGTTTGAAAAGAACTCTTAGGTCATCAGGCACACCCAAGTTGCAACCTAAATAAAAAACACATTTCCAGATCAAATGTACATGATTCTTAGATTAAACAATGTGTTTACTAGCCACACAATGTTTCTGCTTTATGAGTTCAGAAAACTATCTACATGACACTAGAAAGCTAGTTAAATCAATGAAACTCAAGTCAATTGTTTTACCAATGAAAAGAGTAGATAGACCAATTCATTCCAAATGGCGAATGTATTAGAATCATTGATCATTTTATCCTGTGCCAACAAAATCAAAATTAGGAACTGACTGTAGATTCAGGAGAAAGAAAGCAACCCATTTTAAATGGCTTATACAGCATGGCTCAAAACAATGTTGGCGCCTTTAAAATGGGCCACTTGCTAGTTGAGGTTATATCAATGCTCACCAAATCCCTGCAGGATTCCCTCAGGGGACAATCAAAGGGATCGCCTCCTTTTTTCCACTTGTGGTTATAGTTTTCAGGGAAACTAGAACTAGGGCTAAAGATCTGCTGCTGAATGAAACTTTCTGTTACAAATAATCTTTACCAATTCTACTAAATTGTGACACTGCAAATGTTGTCAGTCATGTTGCTAGATATTAACATACTGAACATCAACTAGAAATGATTTTTAATGTTTTCCTTATTTTAAGAATATTCTTTTGCTATGGCCATAGCAAGGCTAGTCAGACATGGGTTGTTTTAATCAGTCAAATCCAGGACAAAGTGATTGATCATGGGATGAGCCTTTCTATTTTAAGGAATTACTGATCCCCAATCACATTCACTTCAGTTTGTTTCTGAGTTTTAGTACAAAACTTGGAATCACCAAAATAAATACGGGAAGGGGCAGAGGAAGGAGTACAACCATTCGTGAGGTCCATTCTTACTACAGGATGACAAAGATCTTTTGCAAAAAAAAACCCTAGGAAAAGTTCTGCTTCACAACCCTGCCCCCTCCCCACCTCACTGAGAAAGATTTAATGAGAATAGTTTTAAAAGCAAAGAGAAATTTGTTTTCATTGTAAAAATTTCCAAGTGCAATCCAGTCAAGAGCAAAGATAATTTCTACATTCACTACCCAAGTCTTCAAAATCATCTGGGTTAACTCAAAGCAGGTCTAGCTTGTTTTGTTTTCCATTTGGTGAGCAAACATGATTTGGATTACAAATTTCTCTGAGGCTCATGGGTACAACTGAGAGACTGTCATTTCCTTATCAGAAGCAACAGGAAAAAGTCCAAACGTGAAGAATCAGAGATTTATCGCTTCATTTCCCACCCTGGCACTTGGCTCAGCAGAGAGGGCGAGCAGCCAAAGAGAAGCCCTCTTCGAAGAACTGCTGTGAAATCCAAACTTGGGAGTGCACAAATGGGGGCTTGGGCTTTCACGCAGCCAACAAAACCTAGTCTGTTTGAAGTCGGATCAATTGATTTCTTGAACATTTCAAATAAGCAAAATTCTGCAGGAAATGGGAGCCAGATGCATTTATAACTCAGGAAGACAGGCAGAAAATAATCAAACATCCTCCAATTACATCTTGACCCTCCTCCTAGACGTAACCTCTAGAACTATACATCTGACATATATATGGGGATATTATTGAATAAACTTGAAGAATGGTACAGGTAGACATTTTCTGATCCAAATAAAAAAGAAACAGTATGTGTTTCATCTCAATGCATACTAATTTTTTGACCCGTCCAGCAGGTCAGGTTATTTAGTGGAGTCTCGAGGAGGCACCTCCTGAAAGAACCAAGGGGGCGAAAGGGGCAGGAGGCCAAGCGCGTAGTAAAGAAAGACAGAGTCAGTCTGAGATGCGTCAAGGCCTCGTTTATTAACAAAGGGGCTCAAGCTTTTATAGGGTTTTTGGGGAGGGGGAAGGTAGAGGGAAGTTTTTAGAACAAAGTAGCTAAAATTCAGG